>JAVKPL010014123.1:0-83403 GCA_032173675.1 Gastrolobium villosum
AATGGACCTTGGTTTTTTCAAAGATTGTAGTTCCAGTGACATCTAAAAAGTTTCAAACCTTATTATCACAAAAAAAAAAAAAATTTCAAACCGAATATGATACCCAACCTAATTGATCAACCTCAACTTGAGTCAAACTTTTACCAAGTTATCATCTAATTTTAATGAAATCAATTCGGTTGATATCATTTGCATCTACTTGTAATTTAAACAAAACTACGATTTTAATTTGTCCTTGGTAGTTTTGTACTTTTTTATTTTATACAATACGTTATTTCTTTTGTTGTAAAGCCGTATAAAAATTAGGGTAAAATGTTTATCCTTTTAAATGACACAATTTATATCCTTTTACACGACAAGGCTAGACCCACACCTTTATTTTTATTTTTTTGTCAACTCTCTTCTCCTTTATCCATCCTCTTTTCTCTCTTAAAATGACACAAATTTACCTCCTTTAAAATGACACATATTTTACCTATATAAATACTTTACCCATAAAGGCTGATATTTATATACTTTATCACTTTCTGAGCTTGCAGATTATTATTGTTATTTATAGGCGACATAAAAAGCATCGTACTGACCACACGTGCGCACGTGACTGACGATTTCTCTTTACAAAAGCTGTCAAATGTGTCGGCAATGGTGCTGTCGACGATTTCTCTTTTGTTGTTATACAGAAATTCTTCTATGCAAAACTTACCATGACCGTTAATAGGATTTGGGACAATGACATTATTATCACTTTTTTTGTAAAACTTTATCTGATTGCCACATCTAGAAAAAAATTTCTCAAAATGTCGCGTCACAATTCTACTGATATGACAAGTGGGAATGGAATGGACACATATCAGCATCTAAATGGCCAATCATTCTTGCTGGGCTGCCCAGCTAGAATGACAGAATGTCGACACACGTGGCAAAAGTACATGCATTCTCTGGATGTTTGTACCTTTGCCACGTGTCAGCATTCTGTCATTCTAACTGGGCAGCCCAGCGAGAATGGTTGACCATTCAGACGCTTCAGACCAGTGGGATTGTGATGTGACATTTTGGCAAAAAAAAAAATTTAGGCGTGGCAATTAGGTAAATTTTTATTAAAGGAGTTGCAATATGGTCAATGTCCCATAGTATTTCATGTTTATAATATGGGTAAAGTGTGTGTCATTTTAAAGGATGTAAAATTGTGTGATTTAAAAAAATATATATATATATTTGTGTGATTTTAAGAGAGAGAAAGAGTTGACAAAAAAATAAAGGTGTGGGTCCCACCTCTTTATGAGAGTGAGGGAGAGTGACCATTTTGCCACACCTGGCAAAAAAATTTACCTGATTGCCACGCCAATAGTAAATTTTCCCAAAATGCCACGCAGCATATTTCGTTACACTGTGTAGCGAAATATGTTTGCATATAATTCGCTACACAGTGTAGCGAAATACGCCATGTCATGCTGCACAGTCAGTAAAATTGACACATGTCAAGTAGACAAAAATTCGCTACACTGTGTAGCGAATTATGCTTGGAGTCTGCTTGCTTGACACGTGTCATTTTTGCTGACTGTGCAGCCTGACATGGCATGTTTCGCTACACTGTGTAGCGAATTATATGCAAACATATTTTGCTACACAGTGTAGCGAAATATGCTGCGTGGCATTTTGGGAAAATTTATTGTTGGCGTGGCAGTCAGGTAAATTTTTTTGCCAGAGGTGGCAAAATGGTCATTGTTCCTGAGAACGAAAGGATATAAGTTGTGTCATTTAAAAGGATAAATACTTTTCCCTTAATAATATTTTGGGAGATAAAATCATTTTATATATTTATATAAAAATATGGGTCATATATATTTTTATGTGTATATAGGAGATAAAATTTTCTCTTATAACATGAGAGACATTAAACATATATTGATAATATATTTTTAGGTGACCAAATGGTGGTAGCAAGGGAGCTAAATAAGAGGAAAGAAAAAGACTTCGGTTAGATCCCTACATGTCACTTTTGGGAGAATTTAAATATCTTTATCTTTGACTCACCCCGCATTCCGAATTAGTCTCATAACTAACCAGAAGAGTCGAAGCCCTTGGGATAACCTCAACTCAAAGAGGTAGTTAGGGATTAGTTAGCAAAAAATATATATATGAATTAATGCTTCCATTGTTATGAGGGAAAAAATTATTAAAAAAATTACATGACATTTTGAAAATATGGATGTTATAAGAAAAAATCATAAGAGAGAAATAAAATTTTAAAAATATTCTATAATTTTTTTTTCAAATGACTCATAATGAATTACAGGAGAAAATGTTTCCTAGATAAATAATATATTATTTTATTAAATAAAGTAAAATTTATTTATTTAATAAAATTTATATAAAATTCAATTTCTAATTTTTTTCCAAAAATGAGTTTTTAATATTGTTAAAAATCTAAGAGTAATTGGTTGTGTTCTAAAAATGCAAAAGGATTAAAAAATACTTTAAAATTGTATTTGTTATAAATAATATGACTGTTGGTTGTCCATAATAATATATTTGTTGGCTAAACGTTATGACCGTTGGGTATTCAATTTGTAACCATTAAAGGAGTAATTATGGTTAATGATCATATTGTAACTTACCCTGTCTTGTGCGTTGTCTTATGCGCCTCTAAATGAGGCATGTACAAAGCATAATAGGATATGACAATATATAACAAGAATATTTTCCTCCTATGTCTCTCTTATCCTTATATTCTTCTCCTAGTTGTTTTATTTTACAATACGTTATGAGCGTGACGCTCTCCTCCGAAAGAGAATTGCATTCCGAAAGTAATCTTAGGCAAAACTTATTTGGCATGGGTCATTCATGCTGAAATCCACCTTGATGCTAAAGGTCTTGGAGATATAATTATAAAAGAATGGGAAGCATTCAATCAAGATAAGGTAAAGACCATGATTTTCTTTCGTCATCTTCTCCATGAAGGGTTAAAGGCTGAATATTTGAGTGTGAAAGATCCACTTGAATTGTGGAATGATTTAAAAGAAAGGTACAACCATCAGAAGACGGTTATAACACCTCGTATTTTGTAGACGTATTATTATATGTGGAAACTTTGTTTAAAGGTTAGGATTAGTGAAAATCCTGAAATTATGGTCAAATTACATAAGAAAGGTAAAATGGTAAATTACCAAACACGTAAGGATCCAGAATGAAAAATTGAGTGGATAGGCAAAGTTTCTGCAAATTTGATGAATAGTGATTTTACCGGTGTAGAAATATGACGTGGAAGAGAAAAACACAAATATGACGTAAATGAGAAAAACACGTAGGTTATGAATTTATGGGTTAAATTGGGTGATTTAAGAAATTTAAATGACATGTGGGACCCACCTAAGTGACTTAAGTGACTAAAAAGCCAAAATTTCACAAATTTCAGAACTGTCTCTCTCCTCCTTCCGATTCTTCCCGCCGAGCTTGTGTCCTTGGTTGAGGGTTTGGAGCTTTTGATTTTTAACTTTTTTTCTCGACACTTTTGAGAGAAACTCCCAACTACAAAGTTGTTCCCCTTGATCTTGTGAGTTACTTTCATGTAGAGAGCACCTTGTGGGATCATTGTGTGAGGAGAAATCCTCCATTTTCAACCACAAATTCTGTGACATTTTGGGGAAATTTTGGTGATTCATTGGTTGGAAATCATCCCCTTGGACCCTAGGAAGCTATTGGTGGTAAGTTTTTACACTCTCATTAAGTTTTTATTGAGATAATAAAATGGTGAGAGTTTTGATTATGTGTTGATGAGCTGTGGTAGTTAGGAGGGTATGTCTCCTTTGGAATTAAATGCTTAGAATGATAAATGATGATGATTGATACAATAAAAATTATTGGTGATATGTTTAGTAACTTGGGAAAAATTATAATGGGAGTTGTCTTGAAAATCATAAATGTGATGGTGGGAAATTAATGGTTGGTTGTTGGTAGGAGTTAATTATAGGATTATATAATGAGTGACTGGATGGAATTGAATTAAAAACCTTGGAGGATGCTTCCTTGAGGAATTCGACCTATAGGGTGTTTGGAGGTAGAATGAGGTAAAAAATATGATATGATCAATGGTTGATGCCTTGGTGCATAAATGGTCGGATAATGAATTAGTTTGATGATTAAAATGGTTGAGGTAGTTGAATTAAATGTAAGATGGCCATTAGACCTAAGTGGTTATGTTTAATTATTATTGCTGTGAATTGAATTGGTTGTATGCGAGTGTTGATGATATTGGTTGATTGATGAATATAGGTTACCACTCACGGAACCAATAGAAAGTGGAATAAGCTTGGAGCTTGCGTGAAAGGGCGTTGCTTACGGAGTTAAGGTAAACTCTTGGTACTTGGATTTTATCCCGTACGTATTCATGCATTATTGCTTGCTTGTGTGACATGCTTGGAGCATCTTATGTGACATATCTGTGATATATGGCCAGTAGATATGTGTGGTTTGGACTTCCGCTGGAGATATCCCTTTGAGGGGATTCAGGTCGGGTTTTGTTGTGGGATCGTCTCTGGGAGCAATACCAAGATGATCCAAACATGGGACTTCCGCTGGATATGTCTCTTGAGGAGTTCCAGTTGGGTTTTTCCATGGGACCGTCTCATCCATGGGAGAGGCACTAGGAAGCTTCCCGGGAGTAATATGATTGGGTCCTTGAACAGAATCCTTGTTTGGATATTCTTGGATGTGAGCCCAATGTGTTGTGATTTTGTATGTTATGCGTTTTATATGATGATCATTTTATGCAAATTGAGTGAGCCATGGGGTGGAGTGATCCTCTAGTACCCTTGGTTTACTGAGATATATTTGTATATCTCACCCCGCGTTTGGGGATATCATTTCAGGTTATAGTGAGCTTGGAGGAACTTCGGGCAAGAGGCCCGCTTAGTGGAGGTGTTGAGCAGGATGTGTATATGGAGGGCATAGCATTCTGGAGGATTACATTTGATGCACATAACATAGTGTTTAGTATTTTGGACTTAGGTTATGAACATATTACATGTTGATATTGTCATGCTTTTGGGTGTTCATGACTATATTTTAAGTCTTTTGGAATTGATGTATATTTATGCCTCTTGTTTATATTGATATATTGGTGAGCATGAGACTTGTCTATGGCCACATATTTTGTGTTTAGAGGCATTTGGAGACTTGTGATGTAAAGTGACCATTTCATGCTTAAATGGCTTTGGAATTGAGAACTATTGTAATTGACACATTGCATAATGAATATGCATGATGGAAGGGCCTAGAGCATACATTAGTAATTGTACAAGTTGTATGTTGAGTATTAAAGTATTAGTAGTGAAACACTTGGTCCTTTTTGAAATGAAAAAGTTGTCATATGTGATTTTCACAGTAAGGTAATTGATTACCTTCAGTGTGATAATCGATTACCTGAAAAAGGGATGCAAAAATTGAGCTTCTGTGATCAAAGTAATCGATTACTTTTTCATAGGTAATCAATTACCTAGTTCAGTAATCGATTACCTATGGCAAGTTAATCGATTACCAAAAGCAGGGGAGCCCAAAATTAGCTATTGTCTGTTACTGTAGCTTTCAGTAATCGATTACCTCAAAAATGGTAATCGATAACCATTTTGCAATTTTCGAAAATAAGTGATTTTATAACCCTGAGTTAATGGTATTGCTTGGAGGGGTTGTAATGAATAAGTTTTATACTTCCACGAGTTTTACATTTACAATTATGGTGTTGTTTTTAATTGATTACGGAAATAGTTAATGTTTAAAGATAAGGATGTAATAAAAGAAAAATTTACCCGTAAATAATTAATTCAATTACTGTGATTGTAACTGCGCTTAATAACATATGTAATGATAACATTACCAGTACGTAACGGGTTGTTACATCGGTCTTCCTGCCTAAAGCTCGCTATGATTGGATGCATTTGAGGTTGCATGATTTCAAATTTGTAAGCGAATACAACTATGCTGTTTTTAAAATTAGTTCTCAATTAAAGTTATGTAGAGAAAATATTATTGATGAAGACTTATTGGAAAAAAATATTTTCCACTTTTCACGCTTCAAATATGTTGTTGCAATAACAGTACCGTAAAAGGGCTTTAAGAAATATTCTAAATTAATATCATCTCTCCTTGTGGCTGAGCAAAATAATGAGCTACTAATGAAAAATAATGAAGCTCGTCCCACTGGATTTGCTCTATTCCCTTAAGCGAATGCGACAACTCATAATAAGTTTGAAAGGAGACAAACTTATAGACGTGGTCGTGGCCATGGACGTGGTCGCGAATGTGGACGCAGGCGAGGCAAGGGGCCAAATATTTATCGGCATCATTATGGAAATAAACAGAGAACAATATAAGGTCCCTCAAAGTAACTCTTCAAGGAGTACAGATAATATCTGCTATCGATGTGGTATGAACGGCCTTTGGGCACGTATTTATCGTGCTCCATAATATTTTGTCAAGCTTTATCAAGCCTTAATCAAAAACGAAGAAAATAATGTGGAGACAAATTTGACCTTCAAAATTGACACTGAAGCAAATTTTGCTTATAAAGAGTAGCGGAGCATTTTGTGTGTGTGTGTTTTTTTTTTTTGGGGGGGGGGTGGGGGGGCTTGGCCCCAGCTTGTAATTTAAAATTAGCCACATGTAGCTAAATGACTGTGGCTAAGTTTCTAGATAAAATTTAATGTTAATCCCACCTTAATTTTTATTGGCCCTAGCTCAATGAATGGGCTGGCTTCGCCACTGCTAAGAAGGGTAAAATAGGTAAATTAGTTAAGATTATAACAATGTTAAAGATGAACTTAGATTGAAAAAAAGTTAGAGGGTAAGTGATTAAAAAAATATATGGGTGTAAATAATTCAAAGTAAAACCACATGGTGGTTTTTCAACTGTTCCCTTTAATTAACTTATGTCTTTAATTAAGTCAAAAATAATTTTTTCAAACATAAAATTTAAAAAAAAGAATCTATAATTTAATATCGAGTAATTATTATAATATTTTTTTAGGAAAAACTTCAAAAAACTCCCTATGAGTTTTCTTAATTATTACTTAGTCCCTTCACAAAAAATTTGAATAATATACACCCTTATTCAGATTTTTCTTATCACTTATCCCCTCACTTGGGGGGTAAATGATAAAAAAACTTTAAGTTAGGGGGCAAATGATTTAAAGTTTTGGGGGGGGGGGGGTGGGGGGGCTTGGCCCCAGCTTGTAATTTAAAATTAGCCACATGTAGCTAAATGACCGTGGCTAAGTTTCTAGATAAAATTTAATGTTAATCCCACCTTAATTTTTATTGGCCCTAGCTCAATGAATGGGTTGGCTTCGCCATTGCTAAGAAGGGTAAAGTAGGTAAATTAGTTAAGATTATAACAATGTTAAAGATGAACTTAGATTGAAAAAAAGTTAGAGGGTAAGTGATTAAAAAAATATATGGGTGTAAATAATTCAAAGTAAAACCACATGGTGGTTTTTCAACTGTTCCCTTTAATTAACTTATGTCTTTAATTAAGTCAAAAATAATTTTTTCAAACATAAAATTTAAAAAAAAGAATCTATAATTTAATATCGAGTAATTATTATAATATTTTTTTAGGGAAAACTTCAAAAAACTCCCTATGAGTTTTCTTAATTATTACTTAGTCCCTTCACAAAAAATTTGAATCATTTACACCCTTATTCAGATTTTTCTTATCACTTATCCCCTCACTTTGGGGGTAAATGATAAAAAAACTTTAAGTTAGGGGGCAAATGATTTAAAGTTTTGGGAAGTGGGTATATGATTATCAGTATTAAATTTGCTACATAATTACATATTAATTATCATTGTTATATACTCTTTATTTTAAATGTTGTATCTATTATAAGAAAAAATAATTTTCAAAGAATATAACATTAATCTAGTTTGTTAAATATAAAAATCACATTAAAATCACATTTTTATATAGATAACATTAAATTAAAGTTTTTATCATTAAAGAATTAAATTAGTTTTAATTTCTTAATATTAATTAATTAAATTAGCTTACTTTTATTTTTGAATAATAAAATTGTATTAATATCTTTAAATAATTTAATTTATATTAATATATTTAAAAAATTATGTCAATTCAACTAATCATAGACTAAATTACTAAAAAAAAAAATGTTCCATGCACCATATCTGAGTTTGGAGAAGCTAGTTGCTAGAGTATGCACCTTTAATTGGCAACAATATACCAAACGGTTCAAAGATGTGGAATAGGTATGTATATATGTGGCTGGTATATATGCGGGGTCCTTGGCTTTCAGACCTTCACTGCTAATGTGATGTTGCTTCCACGTGAGCTTGCTACACATTTATAATGTTCGTATTGTACTTGCCATTGGTTTTGCTTGGTTGTTAAGAAACATCCCCACTATTGCTCACTGGCAAAATGTATTATGTAATTATGGTTGGTTGTGGTGTTTTTTGTTTTTTGGTTTTAAACTTGATCATTATTATATATAAGACTTCAAATTATGTTCTTTAATTTCTTGTGCCTCCTCTACACATTGATCATTCTGTGTATCTAGTTTATAGAGATTATTTATGGTGGACCGGGACCACCAATTTTTAGGTGGTCCCTTAATGTAAATAGGAGGGTAAAATTGGAAAAGAGAAAAAATAATTAGGATAAAAAGGGAAATAAGAAATTAATGATGTGAGAGGGAGCACCAAAAGATTCAGTGGTTCTGGACCATATTAAATATTTTCCTAGTTTATATATGGGGTTTGCATTCATCATTTAAAATGACACAAAAAAATTTCCTACACACACAACATTTTATGGGGCCCGCACTTTTTGAAGCAAAAAAAAAAAAAAAACTAAGGCACGCAAAACAAATCTCTATAACATTACACAATCACTCTTTCTACAACATAACTCTTATAAAATCCTTTGTATGTATCCAAAAATAATTTGAAAAGTGTGTGTAGTTTCGTAGGAGGTAATTAATGTTATTGCATTTACTGCTTATGTATTCAAATAGCTAGAAATTCACAAGTCAAAGGATTTCTACGATTTCATCCAATAATGATTTCGTTTTAATATAGGTTAAAGTAAAACTTTGATAAAAGCTCTTGAGTAAGTAAGAGTATATTTATCCTTAAATATTAGTAAATTAAGATCAAGATTCACGCGTTAAAACAAGGGTACGTATACTCTTATTTAGAGACAAATTCACTTTGAAATAGTCTTGTCCTAAAATTTTACTTTATAAGAATTCACGATTTTTAAAGTCTCCGAACAAATTTAAATTTGAGAAAATAAGGTAATAACCTTTTTTTTTAACCATTTAAACTAGGGATAAATATGAATCATGTTGTAGGTATAAAATTAGTGTCATGCAACTACTTAAGATAAAGTAAAGTCATTGAATAGTGTGCCTTTTCAACTTTTTTATTATTATTTAACTTGTCTTTTCTTTGTAGAAAAAAAGAATTTAGTCATGTTGCATGATGAATCTAAAGCCCTTTAAACTAACATCTGTCCATATGATTCAAGTGATAAAGTTTGTATTATACTATAAATAAAGGGGTTTACATTTGTCATTTAACATGACACAATCAACTTTCCTACACACACAATATTTTGTGGGACCCACACCTTTTAAAGAAAAAAGAAAAAAAAGAAATTATGACACGCAAAACGAATCTCTATAACATTACACAATCACTTTTCCTACAACATAACTCTTATAAAACCCATAAATAAAACACTTTTCACCTGCAATTGTGGATATAGTTTATATTTAGTTAGTTGTAATTAAAAATAAAAAGTATTTTATCATTGAAATAATTAAGGTATTTTTACTATTAATAATGTTTTTAATATTTTTTTAATAGATAATAATATCATATAATTTAGCCATAACTAGATGGAAATTGATAGGGAATTTGGCAATGATAGCATATATAAAGACTCAAATCAAATGTCACCCTTTTGTTATCCCTGATTTCATTATTGGCAGTAAATAAATGATGAGCTTTGTTTGTTAACTTTCCATTTCTTCATTTTTAATCTTTTACTTTAGGAAGGATCATTGAGGGATGGTGTTTAGGTCAAGCAAGATGGCCACTGGTGTCTCATATTCCTTTGATGTGTTATTTTCTCCTTTGATATAAAAAGTTAGTTTGGATATGAGCCATCATGCCTGATCCTAGCATATATTTGACTTCTCCAATTCCTAATCAGAGGCCCTACTTTGTCTGCAATGCATCTAATATTTCCCTTTCTCTGTTATACATGTTTGGTTATCAATTAGCTACCTTCAATTTTGGCTTTACAACCAAGAATATCAGTTCAAATTCACATTGTAATTGTGACTTTAAAACGGGACAAAAAGTGGTGAGTAGTAATCATTTATTTAAATCTTCTATGACGTTATAGTGGGGGAAATTTTTACTATGTCTCACCAAAGCCCATGTGCTAAGCCAGCAGAAAAGCTTATGCTTTTTTAACTTCTCATTTCTCATAGGTGAAGAAAAAGGGAAGGGAGGGGTGGAATTAAAAAAAATACGAAGTTGTTTTTGTTAAACAACTCACAAAAGAAAGTTTATGCGTTTTATATTGAGTTTTATATTTCTCATTCAACTTGAGAATTGAATTCTCATATGTGGGACCCGTATGTTAGAAAAAATTATGTGTAGAACCCACGTTGATACGGGAATCCAAGGGTGTATAGGAAAATTCAAATTCTCAAGTTGAATAAGAATTATAAAACCCTTTTATATTTACTATTTTTACTCTTATTTTTTCTCTTTAACTATCATTAGTTATTAAATATTCGTACAATGGTACATATTAAAAAAAAAAAAAAAAAACTCGATCTTGTTTTTTCTTTATCTCTTTTCAGTTTGTCCGTGTGTGCTTTGACAAAATTCCGCAAGGGACAAACTCATCGTTTCCAGCTCTCTGTCGTGTAGTGGATATTCAATTCATCATTCCCAGCAGAGTGCTGGAGAAAAGACTAATCCTTTTAAGTTTATACAAATATTTATATCTGAGCATCATTTTTTTTCCCATATAATTAGCTATTGCCTTCCCTTAAAACTTACATACAAACCTTTTAATTGTGAACATCATTTCTATAACTTCGAAGAAAAAATATGTTATAATTTTAACACCTTACAAAATTTTCTAACTTTGTCATTGAGCACATGTAAAGTATATACACGAGGAAATGTATCTCTAGTCTCATGTGACGTTATCCAAATGAATAATTATTCTTTTCTAACTTACTATCAATTTATTATTATATTATCTCATATTTATGTACATTTGAAATTCTCTCACATAAAGTATTCATGTTATATAATACGTGGAATGATTCAAACCATATATATCCATTCTTACCAACTATGGGATTTTTAAAGAGGAATAAGTTATTTTATCTATCATTTTTTCTGCCTAGGTTATAACTCTCTAATATCGTTAGATCAGAATCTTAATTAACGTTTATCTTTATCTCTTTTCCTTGAGATTATAATATAACGTTGTTGGAGAATGCGAGACAAAGGTAGGCAGAAGAAAATAATAACCAGAAGAACCTATCTCTTTTAAAAAATAAAATAAAATAAGAGTAGCTTACATTAAATCTCCTTGAAGAAAGAATGATGAATTTATTTTGAATTGAGCACCAGAAACCATGGAAATAATTACAATGATTTTATTTTTTTTCTTTTGTGGAAGAGGGTTCTAGTCTACAAACGAAGACCAATAGCAATGGCCTTATTTGTTTCTAAATTTGTAGTTTCATAAACAGGAAGCTCTTCTTGGTACCTTCCAGCTCCAACAAGGTGATCCAATTCAAACAGATCCGAACTTGAATAGCTCAGAGCATCACCATCATCATCCTCATCATTTTCATCACCATTATGATCATAAAAACCTCTAAAACCATTTTGGTAACCTTTCATAAAACCATTTTCTTTAGCCATAACACAGTTCTTCTTCATCTCCTTTATTGAAGAACTTCTTGTCATCTTTCGAACACTAGATAATGGCAACAAACTTGGATCGTTCTCATAATTAGAGTACCTGTGGCCAGATGGTTGAGAATCCTCACCAAGGATCACACTATCTGGGTAGAATCTCACACACCTTTTGACTCCATTATTGTTGGGCTTCTTCCCTTTTGCTGAAGATGGCGTTTTACTCATGCAAGACCTCCTTGAAAACGAAGATGCTGAAGAAGAAAAACATGGGGACTTAGATTTGTGCTCAAAGGTTACATCTTCCACTGCACCAACGTAACACATTTTGGCTTTCTTCATGTTCCCGGAGTTGAAGATAGAACTAAGAAAGCTAGCTATGCGATTTCCTGGTGAAATGGGTTGCTTCACTTTCTGATTTAACTCGCCGTATATCTTCAATGCCCTCAACTTTGTCCTCGCGAAACCACCCACTTTTTGATGCTGTTGTTGCTTCTCTGAATAATTCTTCTTAATATTCCTCTCGGATTTGGGTCTTGGTCTTGGTTTTTTATGGGTCGTGTCTGTTTCTGAAGATGAAAACACTGCTCCAGAACTAGACTCTGAGGAGCATGAAGCTGAGTTCAAGAACTGAGAGCTTTGTGAGCTTTGCTTCTCCATCCAATCTTCTATCATCACAGCACGCCGAAGATTCATCCTTTCTTTGTTCCCAGTTTTGTTTTCTACTCTGGCACCATGATTGTGGTTGTAGTTCAAATTGCTCTGTATGTGGGTGGTTTCCTTGAAGAGACCCAGTTGTTGATCGACGTCAAGATTGGATTTTGATTCGTCAATTGAACGGTAAATGGCGTCGAGGAGACTGGAGGAGAAAGATGGGGTTCTTCTTCTTTGTGGGTATGATTCGTTTTTCTCCATCTTGTACTTGTGCTATTTTGGGGTTTAGTGCATAGTATAGTTCTTCTGCTACAGAGTGAACATGAATTTATAGGGAAAATGGAAACAGAGGAGATGTTGGACGTGTGTGTGTGATGAGAGTAAGAGAGGAAAGTGAGGATTTGTTTAAGGGTTGTGAAGAGCTGTGATGTTGGGGCAGAGAATGTCAAAAGCTGTGAGAGACATTTAATAGAGTGCAACTAGATCATGTGAGGAACAGAGAAAGATTGCGTGTGATTTGAGGTTAGAGAGAGAAAAGGAGGAATTTAGAGAGTGCAGAATAGGGAATTTCTGTGACAAGTGACAACGTGGGTAGGGATTGTGTTCTTATGTGTCTGTACGCAAGCATTTTTAGGTGTTTGTAGCTGCAGTGTAGTGTACAGCTTTCGGAGAACATGAAAATTTAATGAGAAATACGATTGTATATGAAAGCTTCATGCTTAGCCTGACTCAGAGAGAGAGAGAGAATAGCAGAATCAATTATTATGATCCTTAAAAAAATAGTGATGTCAGTCACATTATCCTGCTACTTGTTAGCAACATTAGATTAGTTATTTTTATTTTTTAAAGAATGGGATTTAAAAATTTAAATGACTAATTTATTGTTGTGTATCTCTAAATAATTAATTTAGTATACTATAAATAAAAGATTAATATAATTAGGCATAATTAGTCTAATATTTTATAGGATACAAAAGTAGGAATCATTTAAGGATAAAGGATCTCTCAAGTCACCGGATATAAAGTTATCTCCGGTGAGCTCAAAATGACGTCGTTTTGGGACGAAAATCAATGTATTTTTGTAATTCTAATATGTTGCAATTAAGGTTATATTAGTCTTTATTATTATAATTTTTTAATCTTATAACTCAAAACGACATCATTTTGAGCTCATTGAAGATAATTTTATCTCAGTGACCGAAGAGATACTTTTTCATCATTTAAATAAATAAATAAAATAAATTAAGAATCATTTGGCTAATAACCTAATACGATATGGACGTTACTTGGAGAAAAACAAAGCTAAAGGCCCACTACAATCCAACGTTTGATAGATTGAATTGGAAGGGTTTTAGTCCCTTAAAATATGTGGTTTAGACTTTGTATTAAAAAAAATGCCGTTAAAAAATATTTTAGCTTCAACATTTAATTCTAATTATATACTCTTGAGAAGAAGAAGAAAAAAAAAAGAGCGCACTTCAAGAGGCATGAGGGAATTGTGTGCGTAAAAAGTTGAAAGTGACTCCCGCGCGTGCGGGAGATCTTTTTCAGGCCTCGCCTGCTTCTTTTTGTGGTTGTGCTTTTATACTCATTTTTAAGTGGAGTTTGATATCATTTGCCAAGATGATTTTCCCTTTTCTTTTGTATAAATACTATTATTACTTCTAAAGGGAAATCTAATATAAATCCTTCTTTTCCTTTTTGGGTCTCTAGTTCTCCTTTGCTAAGATAATCTGATAAACGTACGCTTCAAATGACAAATTACGATTTCTTAATTTTAGTAATAATTTGTAATTTCTAATGATTTTAATAACGTTAAAAGCTTACATTTTATTGATTAATGCCCACTCGCAAGACTAATCTTAGAACTAATTAACAAAGAATAATTTTTGGTAATGACAATTAACAATGAATATTTAACATAAAGAGATATAAAAAATCAAGCTATTTTAAAAGACTATCCAACATTTATTTAGAGAAAAGGATCTTTAAATTTCACTCCATGATAAAAAAAAAAAAAACCCCTTGTTTGAGCATATTAACTATTAGATATTAGGTATAAGGGTAGTTTTGTATTTCAATGATATTTTACATCTCTCTTTTCTCTCATGCTCTTCTATATAAGAGCTCACTCATTGTACAAATGAATTACCACAATCAATGAAATCATCATTTTCCATTTACTCTCTTTTACCTTCTAATATGGTATCAGAGCATTTTTATCCTCCATGAATGGAGGTTCCGCTGCAATCACTTTTTTTTTTTTTCTCTGTTTCCTTTCTTCCAGATCTGATCCCGATCTGTGAATTTTTTATTTCATCATCAGAGCTACTCTTTCTCCTTTATTTTTCTATGTCCATTTTTTTTTGTTAAGATGTCGTTCATTCTTTTTCCCTTCATTTTCACGCTGCCATCAATTTTTTTCTACAGATCTGGTTCATTTTTTTTTTTCTCTACAGATCTGGTTCATTTTCCACCTTTTGCCTCATTTTCCGGCGTCCTCTCCTAGATTTCACAGATCTCGATCATTTTCCCCCTTCTCAGATCTGGTTTGTTTGTTTTTCTGGCATCTCCTTCTTGCAACTTTTCGCCGTGCATGTTTTCCGGCGTCCGGTGTGTCTCTCCGGTGGTCTGGTTACGCCAAATATCCATGTGTTTTTCAGATCTGTGTTCTTTGTTGATCTTCTTCTCCGACGACTTCTAGATCTTTCAGATCTGTTTCATTTTCTTGTTCATCGGATCTCCGGCCGCGTTTTTCTTCTTCCGGCGGCGTCTCCTTCTTTTCCGGTCATCTCCGACCGTTGTTCCAGATCTGTTCTGCATTTTTTTTTCTTCTCCGGACGATTCTGTTCCAGATCTGTTACTTTCAGATCTGTGCTTTTCTTTGCTTGTTTTTTGTTCTGAAAATTTTACATCTACATTTTTTTTCACGTCTTCTTTGTCATCTTTCAGCTTTATCAAATTTTGGTCGCGGATATATTTTTTTTTTTTTTTCAGATCTCTCTATTTGTTCTCTTTCTCTTTTCATTTTGCAGCTCCCTGAAGATTCATGGAGCTTATGGATTTACCTGCAATGCATCACTATAATTTTTTATTTTTTTTATTTTTTCTGATGTACTGTTTCTGGCTTGTATTTGGCCACTTAGATTTTATTCCACATATATTCGTGGTGTTATTCAAGTCTGATTTGGCTTGTATTTGGTTTGCCATTGTTTGGCTTTTATTTTGGCTTCCTATTCAAGGGAGCATAGTTCATGGTTCTGAATTTATTTCAGAACAGTTGATTTTGCCGATGTCAACCCCGGCGGTTCATATTAGGTTGCTGATGTCCATCCCAGCCCTATCTTCATTTGCTGATGTTCATTCCAGCACATCATAGCTGATGTCCATTCCAGCACTATTTCTTTACTAGCTTGATGATCATGTTATTTTGTTATTATGTTTTCTTGATTTTTCTTGTTCAAGATGGAAGTTCTCTTTGTTCACTCTCCATCTTGAGGGGGAGTATTAGATATTAGGTATAAGGGTAGTTTTGTATTTCAATGATATTTTACATCTCTCATGCTCTTCTATATAAGAGCTCACTCATTGTACAAATGAATCAACACAATCAATGAAATCATCATTTTCCATTTACTCTCTTTTACCTTCTAATACCAACCATGAGAATTGAAGAACGGGAGAAAATGGATTGGAACATAAGATTTGGCCATACTCTAATGTTATGTTTGAGAGACGGAATGATGATTTCATGGAATAAGTGTGGAATCAAAATGGAAAAGAAAGAAGGAGAAAGACTCACTACTAGAAAATTTTCAATCAGCGAGGGAAAAATTCCCTTGCAAAATAGCAAAATTCCCTTGCAAAACTTGTCTGCGACGGAATTTGCGAGGGAACACGGTCCCTCGCTAAAACCCTCGTCGCAAATAGATTTGTAAGGAAAATTTGTCATATGACAATTCCCTCGCAAATTGCTACGGAAAAGTTCCCTTGCAAAAAAGTAAATTTCTCTCGCTAACAACAGACCTATCTACAGTGTTTTTTGGAAATTTCGAGTATAAATTCTCTTGCAAATTTCCGTAACAGAATTTGCAAGGGAAGTATTAAATTTCCGTTTGCAAAATTTGCAAGGAACATTTTGATTTTCCCTCGCAAAAGGCTACGAATTTTGCAAGGGAGTTTTGAAATTCTCAGTCACAAATTATGGAATTAAAATAAAAAATAAAAAAATCTATTAAACTTTTATTAATTTTCCTGTAAACAACAAGGATTCCAAATGAACATAAATTGAGCAACAGAAATCCAAAAAAATACTGGATAAATAATTAAATTAAAATTAAATAGTATATCAACAAAAGTGAACAACAACAACCATCAAATCTACAACCAAAATGTCTCTAAAGTTCTAAACAAAATAAAACATACAAAAAATATCTGATATATCTCTGAAGTCCTAAAAGAAGTAAAACATACAAACAACAACTAGTATGCCTCTAAAGTCCTAGCAAAGTCATTATCATCATCAGGGTCATCATCCGGCGACGATCCCTTCGACTTGTTGCAGTTGGCTTCCTTGTCCTGCATTAAAAGTCAGAGTTGTTCCTGCATTTGTTTCATAATGTCAGCTTGCTGCTTCATAAAGTCTGCTTGCTGAGTTAGCTGCTCTGTCGTAGCATGCAATTGCTCCGTCGCAGCAAGCAATTTCTCCTGAATATGTGAGTGGACACCCTCATCCTTTTAAGCTCATCTGCAAATACATTATTATAAAACAGTAAGTTAAATGTTTAAAATAAAATATTAATAAAATAGAGATTGAAAACATAAAAGAATTAACTATGCATTGAGTTTACCTGCAGAAACACTGTCAACCTGGGTAGAGGACCGCTTACTAGGCTTCAGCCGGTTAACATATCCTCCCAGCCCGACCACCCTTCCTTTCTTGTTGAATCCACCTGCGGCTATAACTAACATGTTCCCATTATCGGAATAGGAGGAGCTGGATTGACCGTCTGTCGCCGCCTGTGTGGACCTCTACTCTTCAAGTTTTTGATAATTTTCCTGCAAGTAAAGAAAGACCAGCACACATATGGACATGTAAAACATGACATAAACCATCATAGAAAAAAAAACGTCAAATAATAAATGATCAAATCGCTATTAGCTCCGCTCTGGGGCCTAACCACCGCCTTTGACCAGCTCCAGGTTGCTGGGAATGAGTTCACTCGAATGTAGCCCAATCAACTTTTTCAGGCGGCACTTCTCCAAAAGCCTCCTGGAAATACAAATGAAAATCATTAATTCATTAGTTGCGAGTATGAATTGTTGAATACCGAACTAGAAAACAATTTATACTTACTATCATTTGTCGATGCTTGCTGATTGGAATCGACCCTCCAGCATATGTGGGTGTGTCCTGCTTGGCCCTATTTTCCTTATTTTGAGCAGATCTCTTTTGAAACTTAGGACAATTTCTCCATTTTTCTTTCAATTAGATTTTTAATGATTCACTACACCATGCATTTTTGCCGAAGTCAAATCTTACTTTATGCATTTTATCTGCGAACATCGTGGTGGCTCTATGATGCCAAGCTCTTGCCAGGTTATGGCGATCCTCGGGCAACCACCTATAACGATTCTGTAAATTGCCAATTTTTTCGATTAGCGCATAAATTGGTGAAAAATGTGTTGTTAGTATACATTTTTGTAATAAAACATTAGCATTAACGAGATATACATAACTTACCAGGAATTCATTCATCCAACCATCTCGAGTTTCTTTAGGAACGTCTTTCCAGGTGCTCCATACATGTTTAAGATTACGGAATATTTGATTATCAATGAATTCCATGATCTCATCATAAGGTTCGAACCTGACAATATTAAATCAATTTATTTGATTATAACGGCAATGCTAGAAGCCACATTAGTACATCATTAGTTACATTTACAACTTACTCTGTGGTGCCTAAAAGACGAACCCATATACGTTTATTCTGTGGATCACACCTCCCCCACTCTGGCTGAAGTGCCGAAGCAGCATCTCCTACCTCGCTTGCAGGGGATGCAGCCTGCAAAAGGGAAAAAATGTTAAGCATTAAAAAATTTATTAGAGAGATGCTTAAAAGAAACTATAATATATATCTAAATCACAAAATGATGTTTTACTTAACCTGTTGTGTCGGCCCCATCGGGTCAGTGGGAGTGTGAGGAATACCTGCACTTCCCATAACAGAGTCGGTGGTAGATGGTGATGATCCTATCCGAAGTGGAGGGAAGGATGAGCAAGCTTGCCCGATGTCTGCCATCCGCTCAACATCCCATATGCTGGAAAGTCATTTATTATCCACATCAAGGCAGCCCGCATCGTGAAATTCTGCCTCAAAGATACATCATATGTCAGAACCCATGCACTCTATAACATGTTAAGCTCGTCTATCAGAGGCCTGAGGTATACATCTATCTTCTTTTTTGGATTGGAAGGTCCAGGAATTAATGTTGTTAAAAACAAGAACTTTCTTCTCATGCACATCCAAGGTGAGAGATTATATGGCGTCACAATGACGAGCCAACAAGAATAATTCCTACCCGTCTGATTGAAAGGAGCAAACCCATTCGAACATAAACCAATACGCACATTACGTGGCTCCGCTGCAAATGAAGGATTCGCCTCATCAAAAAGAACCCAAACTTCGGCATCTGATGGATGCGTCGCATATTTTTCATCCCTACAATGCTCACGGTGCCATCTCATGTGGCAAGCTGTTTGTTCGGAAGCATACAATCTTTTAAGTCTAGGCACAGGAGGAAAGTACTACATCTTGCTATAGGCTTCATGTGTTGTTTTCCTTCCGTCCCTCACAACTTTGTACCTGTCATGATCACAAAACTCACATTTGGTGCGCTCAATGTTATCACCGTAATATAGCATACATCCTTTGGGGCAGCAATGAATCTTTGTGCATCCGAGCCCAAGCTCTTTCACCTTTCTCTTTGCTTGGTAAAAATCCTTTGCCAAATTATTGTCTTTAGGAACAACCTGACGCATGAGCTGCATCCATCCGTTGTAAGAAGACTCACTCATATGGTTATCACTCTTCAATTGTAGTGTTGCTAGGGTTGCTGATAGCGTTGTATGTTCAGTATGTTGAATATGTTCACAACCTTCCCATAATGGACGTTGAGCATCTTGGAGCATGTTGTAAAACCTTTTCGCTTCCGGATTAGGATCCTCTGCCATGTAGGATGGTTCGGCATGAGTATCGGGTTCAAAACTTTGCCCAATCGACGGTCCCGCAGCATCCCTAACCAACTGTTCATATTCGTTGAGGTTGTGTCGCTGACTAGTTTCCCCATAATAACCTCCTGGAATAGCATGTGCCTGTCGAATTTCCCCATGGATATGCCAACATTCAAAGTCCGGCATAAAGCCCCATCTACACAGATACTCCCTGACTTGGTCCTGATAACGTCACTTGATGTACCTATTTGCTCCAGAGAAAAATGGATGAACATTTCCAAACCTTCCAAGAATGCTCGAGTTAGTTGTCTTCTATCAGTTAGATGATTGTACATCCAACTCCTATCATGATCTTCTTCCATACTCCTGACTTTGTAAATATCAGAAAACACTGAGTAATTGCCACATATATGATGCAACTTACTGCATTAAGTGGCAAACAAACACATGCATTCACCAATTCCAGCAAGCAACCAGAGAATGAGGGTAGTACACTAAAAAATAGGGACATGCATTTAGGGGGAGCAAACAAAGAATGGGAAAGTACACAAGATAAGGGGAACATACTATGCAACATGGGGCATTACATATATACAGCTATGTCATCACAATACAAGCATGCAATTATTTTTCATTCAAATTTTGTTACTTGAAGTAAAAAACCTCAGCGAACGGTCGATGCAAATGTGCACAAGAGAATATATGGAGAAATGTGTCCAACTGCACCAAATAAGCCAACCATTTGTTATTAAAAGATAATATAGTATGTTTGGAATTCAAATGTGCACATTCTGTGGGGAGAAAAGCTACAACTATTAATTGGCTAACGACCCGAATTTGAGCCGGCGCGCAAGTTAAGGTAACCAAAACTCTTACCCCTTTAGCCTGGCAAGCCTATCTTCTTGAAATAATCCATAAATTAAGAGAAAAATTTCAACAGATTTATATTTTAAATTTTAGTGAAATTTTGACAGAGTTTCCTCTATATTTCTAATATCCCAAAATTTCAAACACTTAGTACACAATGTATATTGACCAGCCAACAACAATAATAACAAAATATATAATCTAGACTTTAGAGATTCGACAAAATCTAAAAGATGTCATTAACATACTCGCTATAGCTGCAAAATGCTCATAGTTCCAAAAAAAATAAAGGAATGACATCCTATGAAAAAAAAGGGCTACCAAAACATGTTATAAAAAGGTCTGCAACTCCTAGCAGCCTCCTACTCAGCTGCCTGGTGATCTGGATGGTAAAATAAAAATAAGGATGAGACACATAGACTCAATGAGGGCATAATAATTACAATGAAGAGGAAAGGGAACCAAAATACATGCAGTGCTTTATCCTTTTAACAACTTAGCCATAAACATATTCGAACAATGAAAGTAAATAATGTAAACAAAATCAACAATGTAAATATATGACTAAAAAATCAAGAAATTTTATAATAGTATAATGAACATTTACAAAGCATCATAAAATCATAATTTAATACAATAAAGATCACATATGATAAAATCAAGCAATGGTGGCTCCACCTCGCTGATAGTCCTCTCGTACTAAGGGTGGTGTTTCCCTTAGGGATAACTCCATCTAACGAGGAGCCATTTCCTTTTTCAAGTAAAATCATCGGGGGCGTCTTCATCTTGCTGATAGCCCTCTCCTTCAAGAGGTGACCTCTCTCTTGAAGCAGCTTCATCTAACGGATAGACGTATCCTCCTGGAATAAATATCTATATACAACTAGGTGCACCTAAACTGTTACCCCGTTAACGTAAATCCCCAAAATTATTTAATATTTTAACAAAACTGCCTTTAATTCAAATAAATTCATTTCCACTCATAAATACAAATTCTAAAATCACAATATTTTAAATTAAATATTTCAGGAAAATATTTATATCTAAAAATCATAAATGTCAAAAATCGTAAATATAATGTTATTATAAAAAAATCCATATTATGTAAATTCAAGATGAACAAATTTAACCAATCACATTTTAAAATATTTATTTCCCCATGCATTGTTATTAGACAATAATGATACAATAAAAATCGATAATAATAAAAACAAAATATGCCATCATAATCATGATTCACTCATAGCTCTGAGGAATCAACTAAAGCACTTCTAATGACTATGGGTAAGCAACTAAGCTATGTTTGAGCCAAATCTATGCATCACAAATATTTTAACAATGCTTTAGAAATTAAAATAGCACTGGTTAATAAGGAGATAGATAAAAATCCTAAATTTAGGCTCAAAGCTCATGAATACAACTACCTTAAACAACCCTATGCAAATGTATAGATTTTCTGAAAGCCTTAGATAATGTGTTTACCTCAAAAATCAAAAAGCCAATTTTTAGGGAATGGGTTGCACCCCATTTCTCCTTGGAGCACCTTCTTCAACTCCAACATTCAACCCAAAATATACTTCGAAGAGAAAGGAATGGATAGGAGTTTAAAGTTCCATCAAGTTTCCAAAAGGGTGCTTGGAATTTTTGTGTGCGGAAGAAGAAGCAAATATAGAGAAGAATAAAACATGGTTAAGAGGGTTTATGGAGAAGAAGAAAATAGGGCTATCGATGAACCCTTTTCAATTTCATGTATTATTTTTTTTAATGTCCAATATGTCCTTTTTTTATAAAAACAAAGTGTGTTTCATGACTCTTATGATATTAGAAGAAAAGGTAAGGAAAACTATTTATTAGTAAGTTAGTCACCACCACAATGTTTTTAATTTTCTGTATCAAATAAGCTACTTACAAAAGGAAAGATCTAAATAGAGGGTATCAAGAATAGTTATCAATATGTATCCAAATAAAATATAGTTATTAATACTACCTAAGAACTAGGAAAAAACAACCATCTCACTTTAAAGCTTAAACTTAAAAGTGAAGGTCCATCAATAGTTTTTATATTATATCTCTTTAGCATACTCCTTAATGCAAGAGCCTTTTAGGCTTGAAACGTGAATTTTGCACAGTCTTATTTTTTGATTCTATCTTATGCTGACTTAATTCTACTAGAAAGTGGGGGGCAGTGAGGATCGAACTCATGACCGCATGGTTACCAACCATGATAAACAATCATCTCACCCAAAATTTTAAGCTTAGAAGTGAAGGTCCATCAATGGTTTTTATATTACATCTCTCTAGCACACTCCCTCATGCAAGAGCCCTTTAGGCTTAAAGCGTGAATTTTGCACAGTCTTATTTTTTGGTTCTATCTTGTGCTGTCTTAATTCCACTAGAAAGTGGGGAACGATGAGGATCAAACTCATGACCACATGGTTACCAATCATGATTAACTATCATTTCACCTAAAAGTTTAAGCTTAGAAATGAAGGCTCTTCAATGATTTTTACATTATATCTCTCTAATAGTAAGAAACAATTATGAGTAGACTAGTGATAAGGGGCATGGGTAATTTGTATTAAATTATGTTAGTGCAGTGTGTGTAAAACTGATGCTCTCCGGCAAGTATACCGATCGCACAAGTAATAAAGTGATAAGAAAAGTTCGTCTCCACAGGGATTGGGATCTAATATCAATTAAACTTTTTCTCAAAGAATGGAAAAATTCAAATAGGGTTGTGACAAATATTGTCAAATTGATGGAAATTCAAATCTGAAAATAAAAGACTTATTTTTGTATTTTTGTTTTGAGAAATAAAACAATAAAAAATGAAAATTGTTTTGTAAAGAATATGAGAAAAGCATTGTAGCCAGGGTTCATTCACCAAATGATCCCCGCTTTTTACTCCGGATTGATTTACAATAATTATTTATATAATTACTCAGATAAATTATCATCTAAAAGATTCAATAGTTAACCCTCAATTCCTTGCAAGGTTAACCCTTTAATCCCATGAGAAACCCCAATTCCTTGCAATGTTTCTCATAGGATCAAGCAATGGGCGTGATAATTTAAGCATCTGCAATCGTATACACGTCTATTCCTAGCACGCATACAGATTGTTATCTTACTCCCTTTCGAGATCAAAACCCCAATATTCCTATCTAGGATTTTGATCCTCAGAATATCCCCAACTATTAGATCGATCAACTCTAACAAAGGGAATATAAAATTCACACAGAGTAAAAATAAAGATAATCATATAAACCAAAAACCACAAATCAATCCTTCGTATCAAGGGTTCACATATGGATCGTGACCCTGACTACAATAAAAATGATCTAGCCGATCAACATACTGATCGCAGATCTAAAATTCAACATAAGCTAATTAAAAGATAAAAAAAATACTACGAAGGAGATGAAGAACGAAGAGCGCCACAGAGCTCCTCCCTTCCTCTCCAGATATGCCTCCGAAGTGTCTCTGCCTCCGTCTAAGAATGTGTCAGAATCTGTGTTCTTCCGAATGTGTAAGTCTGAATCTGTCTCAATGTGTCTGACCTAATCGCATACCTGCTCTTGTTTTTCCAAAAATACCCTTCAGAAAACACGGAGCATCCATTCCGCAAATCGGCGCCAGTTGGCGCCGGGTTGGCGCAAGTCAGCGCCACGCTTCTGTCCAAAATTGCAAAGTCGGAACATCTCCTCGTAAAGTTGCGCCACTTGGCGCCACCAAGCATGAACCATGGCGCTACTTGGCTTGGTTTTGGCGCTAGGTAGCATGGATTTGGCGCTACCTAGCGCCATGGTGCTGGACAAAGTTTCTTCAATGAATTTGGCGCTAGTTGGCGCCACATTGGCGCTAGTTTGCGCCACTTGCCAGACTCCGGTGTATAGTTCGTAAACTGGCGCGGGTTTGCGCCAGTGTGGTGCCGGTCCGCGCCATGCTTCTGGATTTATGGACTTGCAGTGTGCTGTAACCCTGTAGAATTGCATTAACGGGCTATTTATAATTTTCACTTTTTTTCCTGTAAAAATACAATTAAAAGGTGAATATTATTGATATACAAAGAATCAACATAATTAGCAAATATGTATTTAAATTGCTCTCTTATGACTAAATTCTTGTAAATTTTATCACAGAAAAATCACACTTGCCAGAGGCACATCAAACCATTCCCAGATTTAAACGTTGCTGTCCCCAGCAATGTAAAAGACTTAATCCAGGAAATATTCAGTTAATCCAACATAACAATCATAGACACTATCAGATACAATATGCCATGCATGTCTGATTCAATATCATGAATTTCCAATAATGCCATCAGCTTCTTAAATATACAAGTCTACATTGATTACCCCTCACACAGATAAATAATGTTCACTCAACACTTAGTGTTTAAGGGTATCACGAGCACTCAATTACTCAAAGCTATAACACTACCATATGCTTGATCATATTCTCAAAAATTCTTAAAATTGAAGAATCAAACACATGCATCAATTGATCAAAAGGACTTCACAGGTTGTAACTTGGCCGAGGTAATAAGTAGGAAATTTGGATAGTAACTCAAACAACCAAGAGATTGAAAACTGATATTATTTCATTTTTAACAAATTCAGCTCAATTGTTTTGCTCCACTAACATTCCCTCAGAATTTCGGGAATTAATTCCTTTTAACCACCTTTTACTTTTTTCCTTTTTCTTGCTTTTCACTTTACCCTTTTATCTTTTTTTTTATAAGGGTATATATTAATTTTTCATCCCTTAATTCCTTGAAATTTGTGGAGCTTACCTCACTTTCTTTACTTTATTTCCAACACTTTCAGTTATTCAATCTCAACCAAGGTAAGTCATATGGATATTGGCTAAGCCATTAATCAGGCCATAGGTCATTTTACAACAAATCAGTTCAAGCTCAAAAGGGCTAGCAAGGGAAAATATCATACAGGTGGGTTATTTTGGCCAATAGCTAATAAGAACAAAATGCCTTTATCATATCAATCAATGCATGCATCACAGAGAAACAAATCAAGTTCTAGAGTATTACAACAGTGAGGTCTCTCAACAAAAATTTCAGTGTTTAGGCTCAAAACCTCACAGCTATGGTATCAATGCAGACTCAAGAAAATTGACTTCAGACATTATCAGAATTCACAATCTTAACTCAGACAAACGAGCAATCATGCAATCCAATTATGCCTATGCAATGTTATGCCAGAAAGTCATACAATATATTTCCTAAAATTCAATCATGTACATTAACAAGATAAGCACATTTAAACCTGGGATAACACACTTTTTTTTTTTATATATAGCACACAAAATAACTAAGAAAATTAAAAGAGTTAGAATATCTCCCCTGATAGAAGAATTGCAGTTCTAAGGTGCAAGCCAACCATTCCCAGATTTAGAGCATTGTTGTCCTCAGCAATAATTAAACCCCAAGAAGGAAGAAAATCCTGCACAATAGAACAAAAAGTGGCATATAGAAGAAACTATAATGCACACATTAAAACATCAGAGAAAAATATACCAACACAAAATAACTTAAAAATACGAAACAGAAAAATAAACTAATATACAAGATCTCCATCAGCAAGGAGATAAGATCAGCCCTCCATGTCATCCCCCTCAGCAGTGTGGGATGACTCAGCAAATGAAGGGTCTGGTGGTACTGGTTGCCTTGGTGTATGGGACCACCATTCCCAGATTTGATCCAAACCATGAATCCATGTTAAGAACTCTTTGAAGCTTTGATTTTTCCGAGAGATAGAGTCTCGGTGTCTCTTGTCAAACTTCAGCTCTCGGTGTCTCTTCCAACTTGTATCAAAGAAGTTCACTACTTCCTTTCTTCTTACCTTCTTCTTTGTAGGAGTACGCCTCTCTTGAAACGTTCTCACCTCTTTGACATCATCAATTAAATTTTTAGGAAGATATTTCACTTCCACTTTTGGGGTTCCATCTTCTTTTGCCTCATTTTTGAGATTTTGAGGAAGCTCAACTGCTACATCTTTTTCTTCCTTAAATACTTCAAGACTAAAACAATCGTCTTTGTGAGAAGACTGTTTTAAAGAATCAAAGACATGAATAGTAACAGTCTCATCATTCATTCTTAGCTCTAGCTTCCCGCTTTCCACATCAATTAGTGCACGAGATGTAGCTAAGAAAGGTCTACCCAGCAAAAGTGGCATTTCAGCTCCTCCTTCCATATCCAACACTACAAAATCAGCAGGGAAGATGAACTTGTCTACCTTCACAAGAACATCTTCTATTATTCCACTAGGCTTTCTTACAGACTTATCAGCAAGTTGAAGAGATGCCAAAGTGGGTTTCAAATCAGTTATCCCCAAAGATTTACAAACAGACAAGGGCATTAAATTTATACTTGCCCCAAGATCACACAAGGCTCTACCAAATTTGGTGTTCCCAATTTCAATAGGAATATTGAAGCTCCCTGGATCATGACGCTTAGGCGGGAACTTCTTTGTAATTATAGCACTACACTCTTCAGTGAGTGTCACCGTTTGGCATTCCTGCAACTTGTGCTTCCTTGACAAGAGGTCCTTCATAAATTTAGCATAATTTGGCATATTGACCAAAGCTTCAGCAAATGGAATATTAATATGAAGCTTTTTGAAAAGGTCTAGGAACCTGCCATAATGCTTTTTCTGATCATCCTGTCTGAATCTTTCAGGATATGGTGCCATAGCCCTTACATATTCCGGACTTAATTCATGCTTCTTCTTTTCAATTGGCTTCTCCACTTCAGCAGGTTTTTCAATTTCATTTTCTTTTTCATGCTTACCTGTAGTATCTAGCTTTTCTTCAACATCAGGAGATGGAAGTATTTTTCCACTTCTAATTGTAATAGCCATACAGTCTTCCTTTGGATTAGTCACTATGTTACTAGGGAAGGTACCTGGAGTTCTATCAGCCAGTTGTTTAGCCAGCTGGCCAATTTGATTCTCTAGATTTTTGATAGAAACCTGTATTCTTTGTATTGGCCCGAGTCTCTTCCATGAAAGCATTAGAATGTTGAGCCATTTGTCCAACTAACCTCTCCAAATCAGATGGTTCCTTAGTTTGGATTGGTGGGGGTTGCAAGTAGTTGTTGGAATTATAATCAAGACCTGTGCCTTGACCTCTCCTCTGAATAATGCTACTTCCAGAAGGGAAATTCTGATTCCTCGGAATGTTTCGTGGTGGAGACCTTTGCTCGTACCATACGCCATTCACCTGCACTTGTTGAGGAGAGTCAGAAGATAATAAAGATGAGCATTCGTTGGATTCATGCTCACCCTTGCAATATTCACAAACCACAGCTGCGGCTTGGATAGTGGAAAGTTGCATCTTGTCCAACCTCGAGGTCAAATTTGCTAGCTGTTGTGCTAACAATTTATTCTCAGCCAGAACCACATCATTGTTATCCAGGTGCAGAATACCCCTCTTAGGCTTGGCTGTCAAACCTTCATTTTCATTGGCAGCCATTCTTTCAATCAACACTAGAGTCTCATTTGCTCTCATTGATTTAATGCTACCACCTGCTGCACCATTCAGCACCATGCGAACTTCAGGTTTACACCCATTGAAAAAAATTCGAACCTGATCACCATTAGTCATGGGGTAATGAGGACATCTCCTCATTAGATCTTTAAACCGGTTCCAGGCTGCACACATTGTTTCACAATCAGCCTGAGTGAAATTGGTGATATCATTCACCATTTGGTTAAACCTTTCCATGGAAAAGAACTCAGCAAAGAATTTGTTTGATAGACTCTCCCATGATGGAATACTTCTTGCTGGTTGCCTTTCCAACCAATTCAAAGCTTTCCCCTTTAGAGCAAAGGGAAACATTCTGAGCCTGACTGCATCATTGGACACCTGGGGGTGTTTAGTGGAGTCACAGATCATCAGAAATCTGTCAATGAACCTGTGAGGGTCCTCATCAGCCTCTCCACCAAACTGAGCTCTCTCCACCAATTGAATATTGGAAGACTTAAGCTGCCAATTATTGTTACCAATATCAGGTTGAACAATGCTTGAGTTAGGCATATTAAAAGATGGAGTCAGAATAGTATCCATGAATGGATTGTCTGCAACATTGTTTGAGGCCATGATTTGTGATTCTTCAGGCAGAGTTTCCTGTTTCTCTTTTCAGTCCTTGTGATCTCAGAATCAAATGGAAATTCTGCAATTTTAACTCGCATACAACTCAGAAAAGAGATCAGTAGCACTTTTTAACAAGAATAAAAAAAAATCAAAAAAAAATAATAAAAAAAATAATAAAAAAATAAAAAAAATAATAATAATAATAAAAAAATAATAATAAAAAAAACAAAAATAAAAATATTCACAATTATTCACAAATCCAAGCTTTAAAATCAAGATTATATGATATAAGATAAACCAATCCCCGGCAACGGCGCCAAAAACTTGATGCTCTCCGGCAAGTATACCGATCGCACAAGTAATAAAGTGATAAGAAAAGTTCGTCTCCACAGGGATTGGGATCTAATATCAATTAAACTTTTTCTCAAAGAATGGAAAAATTCAAATAGGGTTGTGACAAATATTGTCAAATTGATGGAAATTCAAATCTGAAAATAAAAGACTTATTTTTGTATTTTTGTTTTGAGAAATAAAACAATAAAAAATGAAAATTGTTTTGTAAAGAATATGAGAAAAGCATTGTAGCCAGGGTTCATTCACCAAATGATCCCCGCTTTTTACTCCGGATTGATTTACAATAATTATTTATATAATTACTCAGATAAATTATCATCTAAAAGATTTAATAGCTAACCCTCAATTCCTTGCAGGGTTAACCCTTTAATCCCATGAGAAACCCCAATTCCTTGCAATGTTTCTCATAGGATCAAGCAATGGGCGTGATAATTTAAGCATCTGCAATCGTATACACGTCTATTCCTAGCACGCATACAGATTGTTATCTTACCCCCTTTCGAGATCAAAACCCCAATATTCCTATCTAGGATTTTGATCCTCAGAATATCCCCAACTATCAGATTGATCAACTCTAACAAAAGGAATATAAAATTCGCACAGAGTAAAAATAAAGATAATTATATAAACCAAAAATCACAAATCAATCCTTCGTATCAAAGGTTCACATATGGATCGTGACCCTGACTACAATAAAAAGATCTAGCCGATCAACATACTGATCGCAGATCTAAAATTCAACATAAACTAATTAAAAGATAAAGAAAATACTACGAAGGAGATGAAGAACGAAGAGCGCCACAGAGCTCCTCCCTTTCTCTCCAGATCTGCCTCCGAAGTGTCTTTGTCTCCGTCTAAGAATGTGTCAGAATCTGTGTTTCAAAAAAATATCTCCTGACCTAATCTGCAAAATGTCTTTTTATAGCCTTCTTTTGTTTTTCCAAAAATACCCTTCAGAAAACACGGAGCATCCATCCCGCAAACCTGCGCCAGTTGGCGTCGGTGTGGCGCAAGTCAGCGCCACGCTTCTGTCCAAAATTGCAAAGTCGGAACATCTCCTCGAAAAGTTGCGCCACTTGGCGCCACCAAGCATGAACCATGGCGCTACTTGGCTTGGTTTTGGCGCTAGGTAGCATGGATTTGGCGCTACCTAGCGCCATGGTGCTGGACAAAGTTTCTTCAATGAATTTGGCGCTAGTTGGCGCCACATTGGCGCTAGTTTGCGCCACTTGCCAGACTCCGGTGTATAGTTCGTAAACTGGCGCGGGTTTGCGCCAGTGTGGTGCCGGTCCGCGCCATGCTTCTGGATTTATGGACTTGCAGTGTGCTGTAACCCTGTAGAATTGCATTAACGGGCTATTTATAATTTTCACTTCTTTTTCCTGTAAAAATACAATTAAAAGGTGAATATTATTGATATACAAAGAATCAACATAATTAGCAAATATGTATTTAAATTGCTCTCTTATGACTAAATTCTTGTAAATTTTATCACAGAAAAATCACACTTGCCAGAGGCACATCACCAAGCCTGTTTATGCTAAAGCCTGATTTGGCCAGCCCATTTACACCTCTATACAAACATACTAACTATTTACATATTCTTCCTACTCTTATCTATTTGTTACATAGAGTAGGACTACAAGTTTGATTTCTATTAGTCTCTCATATTAAACTGAGCAGTTTCTATACGGTCTGGGTAAAATATAACAGTCATTGCACGAGTTCTAAGCATAACACAAAATTTAGTTTTTTCCTTCATTAATTGAGAACGTCATCCCTTATTCATCCCATGTGATGAAGATGCTTGGCGTGATTCACTTCTAGACAAGTTAGTACACACACGCACACACACACAAACACAAACACACACACACACACACACACACACAAACACACACACACACACACACACACATATATATTATGAAATAAATCTCAGTAATGTTAAGGTTTTCTAACTATAATAAGTCCGGCCGCAATAACAGAAAATATCATTCTGTCATGTGTGTATATAAAATAATAGAAATAATAAATATATAAAAGAATATGTAGAATTTAACTGAAACTATTAAAGTCCCAACATCTTTGGGTCTCTACATGTGAAAATTTTGATTGGCGAAGCTCAAGTAAAGTAAGGTGTCCCTTACCATATTATTGTATGAACTCAAATCTTCGTGCGGGGTGATGCTGTGGAGGAGGCCAGGAGGCCTGATATCAGATATGGGCAGACTCTTCATTATACTACTAGGTTGCTTAGTGTTGATGTCCGTATATTGCACTACGCCATCACCCATATATTGTTCCCACGAGCTTTCAATCATTCGAGGGTGCGAGAGGGTGACATTCCTATTATGTGGGTTATCCGTCATGGCGTACAAAGTGAATTGGAGGCATTATATTTGTTAGATGATGGTTAAAGCCAAGTATAAGGGTTCACTTCCATTTGCCTTTCTGGTTCAGAGGATATTGGAGCGTTTTGGTGTTCCCATGGGCACTGGACGTACTACAAAACATACTTATAATGGCTGCATATATAACCTCTAAATCCAGCTATCTATGATCCTGGGTAAGACCTTGGTTTAGGCAATTATGATCTTTACCCCACATACTAACCACCCAAGTATTTCCATTCTTCGGCAACATTGCCTACATATACCAGGGACAACCGTCAGAATGGTTTCGACACGTCATCATAAATCTATGCTCATCGCTTTTTGCTATTACAGTTGTACGATGAGCCTTCATACAATGTACTTTCACGACATGTTGCTTTTCATATTTGAAACGAAACTCTTGATACACATATAATGGATCCCATAATTTTCAAGCACCGTGCAAGTCATCGTCACCATACAACATCTCCATCTCTTCATTAGGGTACGCCCAATTAGTGGAGTAATATGGGCTTTCGTTCCAAAATGGCTCAATCTCAGGCCCTAAATCTAAATCATTACATTTTTTGTTAGTACCAATAACAACACGTATATGAAATGTTAAATAAAAACTTTAATTTACTATCTTATCACTGCTAATTGGGTTAACACGTAGTAGTGGCATGACAGGGAACTCATGTTTACTGGGTTCATGTTAGCGTCAAAATCACCTTTCACGTCAGTATCTGAGGTGTCACCTAGTGAAATAACACTCTGAGGTTCTCCCTCCTCGTTACTCTCCATATCCTCCTCCTCCTCCTCATCTCTCATTCCATCAATATTATCTGACTTAACCCTTATGCAAGTGCAAATAAACCGACGACTCTGTTTTCTTAACCAAAATATTGTGGGCTTCTTGTATGCGTGGGTGTAGATAAAGATTGAACACAATCAACTTCAATATATATCTCAATAAAATTTTGAAATTTCTAGTCAGCAATTGCATCTATGACACATTCCACATCTTCATCGTCACAAATATCGTTACTAATGTAGTACATAACATCCTTACCAACTGTACTATTTGTCCCTAACTATCATCTGATGAATGCATTGATGGCCTTGTAGCCCCAATTTTTGATGAATTCTTTCCTTGAACTCGTTGTATGTAGTGCCCCATTTGATTTTTATCATTTTCATTTTTCCTTCAAATTGAACACCATTGAGATCTTCAAAATGCCTCCCATTATGGTAGATAAGTGTAACATACGTGTTTGAACTTGAGCTCATCTTGCACATGAAATTAGGACAAGGGTTCAGATTTTTCCAACAAAAAAGGAATATGTAAATGCAATGACAATGATTTCACAAGATTAAGCCTTTAGAGATGGTGGAATGAAATAGCCTCTTGATGGGTTGAATTAGAGATGAGAAGCGAAAAAGATTTTGGTGTAAACAACGGATATAAGTGAAATGAGACCAAGACATATAGATATAAGGTTTATGACTTTATTTAATCGATTAAGCATTGTGGCTTAATAAATTAAATCACGGGTTTAGCATTTTCTTCATTTTTTAACTGTTTAATCGATTAAGCCCGTGGTTTAATCGATTAAATAAGGATAGGTGAGTAGAATATTTTGGGAGGAGCAAAATGATTATTATTTAATTGATGGAGGACAAAAGGGTCAAAAGGCCACTTCCAATATCTATATAATTTTAATGTAAATTTGTAAAATGAAATCAATTATTATTTTAAGATATTCCAAATTTTTTATTATCAAATTTTATAGTTGTTACTTTGAAGAAGACATTTGGGAAATATGAAACCAAATTAACTCTTTATTTTCTAATAATACAGATTTAAAATTTTTCTTTAGAAAGATGGTATTGTAAGCAAAATTAGAGAAAAAGTGAGAGAATAAAACGAGGAAAAAATATATATCATTTTAAGAGTTAAATAAATATAAAGAGATATAAATTTCATCAAAAAAATAAATAAAATAAAATAAAGATTTAAATTCTACCTCTCTGTATTTATCTATCTTAAAATCACCTAAATTTGTATACTTTTAATGTACACACTTTTCCTATAAAATAAATCATAACCCAGTATCTGTTTGATTTAATTATTCTTAGGGGTCCATGTTTAGTTGCCTTGTGTCATTATTTGTAGCGGGAAACACACACACACACACACGTGACCGCAACCTTGTACGGATCTTATCTTATGTTTAATTTTTTTGTCCTTAACCTTAATGAAAAGAACCAACATAGGCACATCATCATCATAATGTGTTTATTCTCAACAAAACAAAAAGATTAAGATACGGACATAGAGACACAGATTGAGTTGGAGAGAGAAACATCGGATCCAAATTGTTCCTTAACAACAACTATCGTCTTACCCTTTCTATGAACATGATACAACTGTGGATTCATTCCACCCACTTTGTCTTTTTTGATTGAAAGCTAAGTTTCCCTTTCTTTCTCTTTCCATCAGATAGATAAAGTGTGCATGTGAAGACAAGGACGATACCCAGAAAGTGTTTCTTAAAGAGCCAGCAAAAATCCATGCCTCTGGTTCCTGAATATACACTCCCTTCAATGCCAATACCATCATGATTGCAATTGATTTCTATTTGGTGGGGTTTGTGGGATCTCAATATTTGAGCTTTGGATGCAATGTGGTTTGAATTAGGGCAGTTCTAGACAATGGCATTGTTCCGCAAGTTCTTCTATAAGAAGCCCCCTGAGGGGCTTCTAGAAATCGCTGAAAGGGTTTATGGTACGTTTTCTGTTGGCTCATTTTTTTAGAGATACATTGGTTCTTCTGGAAGTGAACAATATTGGCTTCTTCTGTTGAATACAAATGTTTAATCTTTATGCATTTTGTGTTGGTGGGTTGTGGTATGGTATGCATGGCTTATTTTGCAGATTTAGAGTGAATAATGGGAATTGTATAAATTTTCTACATTTTCATTGTACTGTATGCAGTCATTGTAGTCTGAATGCCAGTTGTTCAATAGGCTTTTGATATCTTGTTTAAGACTTAGCTGAATGGATGTTTTCTCTTTTAGACATACATTTTTGTTGTGGGAGGGACGAAGGTAAAATTAATGGGAAGAATCTCCGTAGAGTTGATATGAAACTCTAAGCTGATTTTTTTTCCATATATAGGTATAAATTTTTATATAGGTATAAATTTCCCCTTCCTCATATACTCACGAAGTGGGTATTTGAACTGGGTCGGCCCTTTTTATATAGGTATAAATTTTCTTTGTCCTTTCAGTATTAATAAATCATGAAATATTTTCCATTGGTGATTGTGGGGACTAGTGACTGAAAACTGGCTTGATGACTTTATAATATCTCTGAATTTGGGCCTTTTGATTTTGTACACTTGCTAGCTACTCTGCTTACATGTGTGGCATGTCATAGTACTTGGTGCATTTCATTATCTTAAAGAGTCTTTTACTTCTAATGTATGTGATAGTGATTATTTTACTGTTGTATGTGTAGTCTTTGATTACTGCTTTACCACGGATGTTATGGAGGAAAATGAATATAAAGTGTATATGGGAGGGATAATTGGGCAACTTCGTGAACATTTTCCCGATGCTTCATTTATGGTGTTCAACATGAGGGAGGGAGATAACCAAAGTGACATTGCAAACATTTTGTGTGACTATGATATGACTGTGATGGACTATCCTCGACAGTATGAAGGTTGCCCATTAATTACCATGGAGATGATTCACCATTTCTTGAGATCAGGTGAAAACTGGCTTCAACTTGGGCAACAGAATGTTGTTTTGATGCATTGCGAACGAGGTGGGTGGCCAGTTTTAGCATTTATGCTGGCTGCACTCTTGATTTATAGAAAGCTGTTTACTGGGGAGCAGAAAACACTAGACATGATATACAAGCAAGCTCCTCGGGAACTTTTGCAGTTGATGTCACCATTGAATCCATTACCTTCACAATTGAGGTATCTTCAGTATATATCGAGGAGAAATGTTGGTTCTGAATGGCCTCCTCTAGATAGGGCACTTACACTGGACTGCGTAATTATAAGACTCATTCCTAATATGGATGGAGAGGGTGGTTGCCGTCCTATATTTAGGATATATGGACAGGACCCATTTATTCCCGCTGACCGGTCTCCCAAACTTCTCTTTTCAACTCCAAAAAGGAGCAAACTTGTTCGGCATTACAAGCAGGTGGTACTTGAGTCCTTTTACTTTAACATAATATGCTTTGTTACAGTTCAAGCTGGATCATGATTCAAGACAATGATTGTCTCCCTTTTTTTTTTGTTTTTGTTACTAGTATTGGGATTTTTCTTCCATTGTTTGTTTCATTATCTCATTTCTCAACCATAAGCGATGCTGTGGAATTCCTTTAGTGAATTAATCTATACATTCATACAGACAGGAAGACAACATATAAATACATAAGGTAATTCAACTGAATATCATTTTTTTTCCTTTTCTTAATACAACGCAATTTTTATGTAAAGTTACCATGCCAACTGAAGTCAATATTACCCAAAATTATTTAAATAAAATTAGAACTATATTTCTTCCTTTTAAGCAGGAAATTTTTATTGTTTTATATTCCATGTAATTGAAAAGCCGACTTGGCTCAGCGGTAAGCTTGCTTGCCGTGGTGTGTCAGGTCGCGGGTTCGAATCAGCCTGCCTAGAGTATTCCCTTCCCCAGACACTCACGAAGTGGGTATTTGAACTGGGTCGGCCCTTTTATATTCCATGTAATTGGAGAGGGGGTAGGGTTGCACGGTGGTGGCTTTGATGGGATCCGAGGAGGGATGGTTTGATCACAAAATGTACCATCTTTGCTCATGAACAGAATGGAAGAAAACATGTATAGCTTTAAAGGAGGATACCTGCATGGACATATTATTGCCAGTCTTAACTTGAACTAAGTATGTAAATTTTTTTGCAATGATGATTTGTTATGCCATTTCGTTGTATGGGTTAAACATGAAAATTCTCTCTGGAAGTTAGGAAATATTTGCATTAATTGATCATGTTCTTATGATTTGTATAAATACAATTGGTAAAAGTCAACATAAAATTACATTAAATGCAACTACAAACTGGATTTTTTATTCTTCTTTGTACCACATAGGATATGATTAGTTGACACTGATGAACTCAGAAGCTAAAAGTAGCAACATTGTCTCTTCATTTTTCTGTATTTGGATCCTGCCTACCCAGGGTTCTTAAATAAGGATTTATTATTTTCCCCATTTCCCTTAAATCTATTTATTTTTTGCTTCTTACTTGTTGCAGGCTGATTGTGAACTGGTTAAGATTGACATCCATTGTCATGTTCAAGGTGATGTTGTTCTTGAATGCATTAGTCTAGACAGTGATTTGGAACGTGAACAAATGATATTTCGGGTGATGTTTAATACAGCATTCATAAGATCAAACATTTTGATGCTTAACCGTGATGAAATTGACATATTATGGAATGCTAAAGATCACTTCCCTAAAAATTTTAGAGTAGAGGTATTTATCTCTCTCTTTCCTGTTTTTTATAGTTTATGATTAGTGATAAAATCAACTTAATGTTTATGGAGTATATGTTGTATTTCTGGTTGAAGGTCCTTTTCTCAGATATGGAAGCCTCGTCTTCTGTTATTTCAATTGATTTGCCTCATCTCGAGGAGAAAGAAGGCCTACCAGTTGAAGCGTTTGCTAAAGTTAAAGAAATTTTCAGCCATGTTGATTGGCTAGATTCAAAGACAGAGGTTGCAAATGTGCTCCAACAGATCACAGTATCAAATATCCTTCTGGAAAAATTGGACAGTGGGGTTTCTGCTGGAGCAAGCAGCTTGCTAAAGGAGTCATTGTCTGGAAGATTGAAATATGATTCAAAGACACAAAATGATATGAAGAGTCCAACTTCTGCAGTTCAGGGGGTTGTTTCCTCATTCGAATCATTTGGGGATTCTTCTACAGAGAAGAAGCTAGAACCATTAGAATCAAAGGCATTGCCAGAAACTAACATCAAGACTCCCACACATTTAGGTCAGGGGAACCAACCAATTCCCTCAATTGGACTCTCAACAGATTCAGATTCTACTAAAAAGGAGACTGAATCATTAGAATTGAAACAGTCCGTGGAAGATGATACTAAGTTTCCTACGTCCATGGCTCAAGAGAAACAATCTATCCCCTTAATTGAACCATCCATGGATGCAAATTCAGTGAAGACAAAGATTGGACCATTAGAATCCAAGGAAAAGGATACTGAATCATTAGAATCAAAGGCACTGTTGGAAAATAACACCATGGGTCCTGCATCCGTAGCTCAGGATAAACAAGCCGTTCTCTTAATTGAACCATCCAATGATGCAAGTTCAATGAAAAAGAAGATTGGACTGTTAGAATCTAAGGAAAAGGAAGTTGAATCATTAAACTCAGAGGCGTTGCTGGAAAATGATAGAAGATTTAAATTTGAACCAAAGACACTACCAGAATTTGATGTAAAGAGTCCGACTTCTGCAGCTCAAGGGAAACTTTCTTTGTCCTTATTTGAATCATCCGGGGAGGCTCCTATGGAAAAGAAGATTGAATCATTAGAATCAAAGGCACTTCCCGAAAAAAACATCGAGACTCTTGCTCCCATGCAGGAGAAACAACCTATTCCCTCATTTGGACTCTCAACAGACTCAAACTCTACTAAAATGCAGATTGAATCATTAGAGTCAAAGACATCGGTGGAAAATGATACTAAGTTTCCTACATCTATGGTTCAGGAGAAACAATCTATTCCCTTACTTGAACCATCCACGTATGCAAATTCAATGAAAAAGAAGATTGGACAATCAGAATCAACTACACTGTCAGAAAATGATATCAAGAGTCTCACATCCACAGTTCAGAAGAAACAATATAGTCCCTTACTTGAGCCGCCCATTGATGCAAACTCAATTCGAAAGAAGATTGAACCTCAAGAATTGCAGGTTTCTCTTCAGCTTCCCACCCAATCTAAAATAATTTCTCCACGGGTACGTCAACCTATTCGATCTGCTTCAGCTTCTTATTATAACCCCTTGCAAGGTTCACCTGTAACTGTCTCAAGATATCATAGTACACCATCAGCTCTTGGAATAACAACTGTGTTGCAGGATCATGCACCAATGGATATCAAAGAAGTCTCTCATGAAGTGACAATAACCCCCTCTTCTTCTACTCTGCCTCCTTCAGAATCAAAGGTGCCAAAATCTGTAGAGCCTAGTTCCACAAGTGTTCCTCCAGCATCATCACCAGCATTGGTTCCATCTTCGCCATTAAAATCTTCAGTTAATGCTCATGTTTCCATGGAGAAGACTTTTGGACCCCTTGCTCCTGCTCTTGTTGCTCCTTCGCCTCCACTTCCACCTCCTCAACATGAGCCTATTTCAACATTGATGCAATCTATTGATACACAGCACACTGATAAAACAATGCATGATAAGGGTCAGAAATCATTGGTTACTCCTCTTCCTCCACCCCTTCCTTCCGAGGCTATCGAGAGCTGTCTTTCAATGCCTGCCCCCCCAACTTCAGCTCTTTCTTCTCCATCCTCTGCCACAAATAGCTCATCTTTATCCCATCCACCACCATCTTCCCTTCCTGGAACATCTCTCTCCACCATCAAAGATTCATTTAAAGGTCCTCCTCCCCCACCTCCACCTCCATCTTCAACTGGACAGACTTCATCATATTCAATACCTCCTCCCCCGCCTCCGCTTCCATCTTCAACTGGACATACTTCATCATCTTCAATTCCTCCTCCTCCTCCACCATCCGGATTTCCTTCTTCAGCTTCCCTCACTTCCTCTTCTCCGTTGAGTTTGAACAAGTCCGCAGCTATGCCTGGCCCTCCTCCTCCACCTCCACCTCCTAAGCATTCTGGAACCGCACCTGGTTCTACACCTACACCATTAGTGCCACCACCACCCCCTCCTCCTGCTTCTGCAACCCAAAATTCTTTGTCTAAGAGCTCTGGAAATGTTCCACCTGTACCCCCACCTCCTTCCCCTTCTGCAAATGGGTTATCAAAACCTGGCACCACCTCACAGCAGTCTCATGTTGGTGCTGGAAATGGAAATGTGCCTCCAATACCTGGACCACCTTCTGGTGTTCCATTTGGTGCAAAGGGACGTGGTCTGTTGCGAACTAATCCAAAAAGTCTGTCTCAGACTAAGAGGAGCAATCTGAAACCTTACCATTGGCTGAAATTAACAAGGGCCATGCATGGAAGTTTATGGGCTGAGACACAAAAACTTGATGAAGCTTCTAGGTATGAGTTGTTTTTTAAGTTTTTTCTGACTTTAGTTATAAAATCTGAGCTTATATGAATTTCTGGATATTATTTATTCTTTATTTATTTATTTTTTATCTTGTTGGTGACAGGGCTCCAGAGTTTGACATGTCAGAACTTGAGAGTCTTTTCTCTGCAGCTACTCCAAATTCTGATCATGGAAAATCAAACCGCCGTGCCTCAGGGCAAAAAGCTGACAAAGTTCAATTGGTATGCCTTTTCTTTTCATTAACACCTATCCAGTCTAATTACTTTGAATATTAAATACTCTCCCCTTTTGATAAAGAAAAGATAGGTAGCTTTTCATCTTCAACTTTCGTCCCAAAAGGTCCAAAAGAAGTCCTTTATCCATTCTAATCTCCAAATATTAGGTTTTACATTTAAAACATAATCATTAGAAATTGACATTTTAAGTAGTTACATTCCATTTTACTCCACTTTCTCCACTGCTTTTCTCTTGACTGTTCACATGTAGGATGTGTGTGTAATATTTTTCATTATAGAATCTGGAGCATAATTTTATTTTCTTTTGCTAGTGAATTGGTTTGGATCCACCTGTGTAGATTTTGTTTAGTCTCCTGGTTCTTGTTCTCATGCCTATCATTCTTCTGTTAAATTCTTGTCAGGACTTCTTACAGAATTTGAGCTCTTGATGAATTGATTCATGTTATCTTGCAGATTGAGCTCAGGCGGGCGTATAACTGTGAGATTATGCTTACAAAAGTCAAAATCCCTTTGCCTGATTTAATGGTTAGATATTCCTTATGGTTTTTATTCACAAGTAAATGCTATGAGAATTTTGATTTGAAGTTATGTCCCAGAGAAAGCTCATTCTCAGTCAGTGTTTATTTTAGATTAAACCTGAACGGCTGGTAACTATATTAATAACCAATTGAAAATGAAAAAAATGGATTAAATTCTTTCAACTTTATTTCATGAATGCTGTTTTCATTTATTATGACATTTTGAAGGGGTTTCATCAGCTATAATTTTGCTTTAATTATAAATTGCATACATTGTTATTTGTTTTATCATTATATTCAACTTTGAGTTCAGTAATTGATCTTGTTTATTAATTCTTAAAACTAGCAATGAGCTTTGAGTTATGCCCATTTTCTTCCGTGAAACATTTAGTAAAATTGCATATCACAGTCACCTGACGTTTCCTTTGTTTTAAAAGTTAATTTAATAGTTGTCATTTGAATGCTCTTGGCGATGCTTATTTGTAATCCTATAATTTCCTGCCTGACTATTGAATGCTCTTGTACTGTTTTAAATTTTTACTGAATGTTCCAAATGTTAATCCATTCAATTAGTCAGAAAGGCATGTCTCCGATCACAGAGAAACTCACTAATTTATATTTGTTTTCTCACTTGCATTACACAATTGTCTTTCAGAGCTCTGTGCTTGCATTGGACGATTCAGTATTATTCGTTGATCAAGTTGAGAACCTCATAAAGTTCTGTCCAACCAAAGAAGAGATAGAACTTCTCAAGGTATCAAACCTTTTTTTCCCCCTTCAAACAGAACTTCATGTCATAGGAGGAGGATCAATAACTTTGCAACAATCTATGTTTATTTGAGCCGTAGCCATACTTTATGTGCAGAACTATAATGGAGATAAGGAAAATTTGGGAAGGTGTGAACAGGTGAGTGGATTTTTACTGTTTTTTCCTCTCTCCCCCTCTTAAACTCTTCTGCTTTTCCTCTTTAAGAAACTTATGTTAGAATGACTAGTCTAGAATTACTGGTACAACAAAAGATTAATCTGTAGTGAATCATATAACTAGACTAGTCAATCTTTTTCAATGTAAACCTGTGAATACATTTGTGGCCAGTGATTAGTTTTAAGATATCATTTAAATTGGAGATGAAGCTCTCTAATATGTTTAACTTGCTATGTTCAGTTTTTGGAAATCACATTCAAGATTGCCTGTTATTCTTCTTTTCCCCATCCCGTTCTTATTTGCTTTTGCATTTTTTTATAGTTCTTCTTAGAATTAATGCAAGTGCCAAGAGTGGAAAGCAAGCTAAGAGTTTTCTCTTTTAAGATGCAATTCTGCTCCCAGGTCAGAACACAACTATGCGATGCTTTTGGTTATTAAATAATTCTATTTTCTAGCCATTAGAAAGTTAACTGCTCTGGTGCACCTTGCTATATAATATTCATGTAGGTTTCAGAGCTTAGAAGGGACTTGAATATTGTAAATTCTGCATCCGAAGAGGTAAGTCATACATACTTTTCTTTTAAATACTCTATTTCCTAAGTCAATATCCTTTTCTCTTCAGCTTCTATTGTTATGTATGTCAGATAAGGAATTCAGTCAAGTTGAAAAGAATCATGCAGACCATTCTTTCTCTGGGTAATGCTTTGAACCATGGAACTGCAAGAGGTAATTAAAGCTTAAACATTCACCATTTCACCATCTCAAAGTACATGATTATGGACACATAACCTAGAAAAATTTAAAAGTCAAGCATGAACTTTTCAGTTACTAAAAATCGTATAATTTATGTGCATTCTGTATACAGTGTTTGGCATATACGTCTGTTCTTTGAATGAATAAATTTTTATTGGAAAACAGCACCACTGTAGTCTTGATTAATTTCATGTTAATTATTATGATTACTGTAGGTTCTGCTATTGGGTTCCGATTGGATAGTCTTCTTAAACTCACCGATACACGAGCCAAAAACACCAAGATGACTCTCATGCACTATCTTTGTAAGGTAAACACAGATATTGAATTTTTTTGTTTTCAGCTGATTAAATTGTGAAGTTATAGAAGGGATGCGACCCTCCCTTTCCCCCTTGCATTAAAATAAGAATATGAGAAAATGGGACTAAAGACGTTGGCAATGAATATTGTTAGAGAATTATAAAAACCATTAATGTAATCTCACCCAACACCTTAAGCTTTTGGGTTGAATTGGTTCTTTACATGGTATCAGAGCTTTGGTGTCCTGGGTTTGATTCTCACCGCCCCCTATTTTCTTTGTAGAATTTTTTAGCACAGGTAGGCTGAGCCTAATGCATCATCCACCTTTCAAGCCCAATAGGCTCTCTTGTGGACGTATTAGAGAAGTATAAAAACCATTAATGTAACCTCACCCAATAGCTTAAGTTTTTGAGTTGAATTGGTTCTTTACAAATATGAAATATGAGATCTCCCTTGAACATGAAGCTTCCATCATGAACTGTACACTAAACTATGAGAGAGCACAATTACATTTCAAACAGAGCTCATGAGAAAGAAAATCCCAAGAAGCAAGAAAGAAAGACACCATTTGTTTGTAAGGAATAATTGAGCGTTTGCTGTCATAATATTTGGATAGCTTGTTGTTGATTCTCATATTGCTTGTTTTGCAATTACCTAAGGTAATTTTAAGATTATGTATGTTGCTTGAGCTTTTCTCTTCAAAGAAGAAGCAAAGCAAAATGATTCAGACTATAACAAGATCGAGCGTATTCAAGGGTGGATGGAAACAAATAGGAAGAAAAGAACTTGTTTCAGTGGAAAATCCAGATTTATATTGAGAAAGATATCATTTTCTTTTGAAGATAAAACAGCTTCTCCAGTATCCATCCCTCTGTGGCTTGCTGAGAATAATTTAGATTTCTCTCTTTGGGGATTCGGCTCGGAGGCTCGAGATAGTGTGAGAAAGAGATTTCTCACTTTCTCTACAAGAAAATTGAATAACTGCTAAATGCTCTTCTCCCCTCCCACACCCTCCTCCCTCTTTTCCTCCTTGGATTTTAGATTTACTGAAAAAATATGGAAAAGGACTGAAATCTGGATCTTTGGAAGCCTTCCCTTGTGGATAGGGTAGGGCACTCTATGAATTTAGTTTAACTTATTTGCAATGCATATTAACATTTCATATTGCTCTGCTTGCTAAGCATTAGATTTAACTAGATCCACAAGAAAATGCAACACTATTTCATAGTTGTTCTGGGAGATTCAGCTGTAAATGTTTGTTCTGTCTACAAAACTTCTCTCATTGTGCTTATGGGACCATGGAAGTCCATCTGTGAACTGACTACTCCAAAACCATTTAAATGTAAATTTTTGGGCATAGTAGTGCCTTCTCATGAAATACGTCAGACAGTAATTGTTTTGATGATTGACAAGTTGTAGGTGCTTGCTGAAAAGCTTCCAGAACTTTTAGATTTCCCCAAAGACCTAGTGAGTTTGGAGGCCTCAACCAAGGTATCTTTGTTTATTTTACTGTCATATAGGTGGTTTCAGTTCTTTCGGAGTTGGATTTTGGTGTATGCTGAGTTATAAGCAAGTATTCCATACAGGTACAATTGAAATATTTGGCGGAGGAAATGCAAGCTATTAGTAAAGGACTGGAGAAAGTAGTTCAGGAATTGACTGCATCAGAGAATGATGGACCTGTGTCAGAAAGCTTCTGTAAGGTACAATATATAGCAGGTCATCTAAATGCTTCAATCAGATTGAACCGATCCAAACTTCTGAATTCTGATGAAATTTGGATCAATACCTTGCTAGAGTCACAACAGACTAATGCATATCTGGGTCTCTTATGCAGCCTCATATATAGAATTAACAGTGATATGAAGTATTCCAGAGGCATAGTTACCCTTCTGTTAGGGTTATCTGCAACTTATATGAATTATAGATTTCTTTGCCTATACATTTTAATGGTGACCAAACGTTTAGCTTTACATTAAATGATATATTTTTTTTTTTTACTTGTTAATGTTCAGATTCTGAAGGAATTTCTTAGTAAAGCTGAAGCTGAAGTAAGGTCTTTGGCTCAACGTTATGCCAATGTGGTATGAGATTAGTTAATTCCTTTTGAGGATAGTTTGTTTCTTAAATGGTGAATTCCAGATATGACGAGGTATGTGTCTGAAATTCTGAATCTGGATGTACCAGGGTAGAAATGCAGATGCTTTGGCTCTATATTTTGGAGAAGATCCTGCACGTTGCCCATTTGAACAAGGTGACTAATTGCTATTTTTTAATCAGTTTCCATTTTTTTTTTTTGTCCCACATTAGTGTTCTCGTTCAAAAACTACTACTTTGGAATTGGTTTTGGATCTCAATGGATTTCAAGTGATTGTTATCTTTAGGGACACCAATTTTGAACCCTATGCAGGGTCATCATTACCTCTATATTTTATTTAATTGTAAAGAAATGTTAGCAAAAAACTTATTTAATCTCATTTTCAAAATCTTATAATAGTTTAAGCCGTAAAACTGTAGTATTGTATCCCCATATCTCACAATAACCACTATGAGAAATCAAAGTGGATTTTTTTCCTTAGAGATTAATTACCCCTCAAGTGAAAAGCCTTCCTAAGATTTCTGGAAGCTATTTTCATCATCATAAAAATGCTTGAGACAATGTAATTATAATGTAAAGAAAGCCATTGTTTTACATTAAACTAACCATAGCAATCTTTGCGGGGAATTTTCTTTTTTCTTCTATTTTTTATCTGTAGTTGTATCTACTCTACTCAACTTTGTGAGGATGTTCGTCCGAGCACATGAAGAAAATTGCAAGCAGCTTGAATTAGAAAAAAAGAAAGCAGAGAAGGAAGCTGAAAATGAGAAGTTGAAGCTAGCTGCTAAAAAGAAATCTGAACCAATGATACGGACCACCATCAAGAGTGGTAATATTAAATGATCAGATTTTTTTTTTTAAGGCCTCAAGCTGCTAAAAAGATGTTTCACAGTGATAAAGTTGCCATCTGGTCTCTGATGAAAAGAAACACTTTCCATGTGCAAAATCATTATATTGTTGAGGATCACCCCCAAGAACTGAAGTTATCTAATGCAAGAAATGTAAGCCTTCCAAAATCTCGTTCATTTGAGATTTATACGCAGCATAGTCGTGAGTTATTAGTTAACATTCATTTCATTCTCAACTTGTTTTATGTCCAGCAGAAAAGCAGTTTTATGGTGTTCAGTTCGGTGAGGCACGGTGAACTATGTTGTGATACAAAGTATATATGATTTAGTTTTACTCTGCCAGTCCTAAATTTGTTGTACTCAGCAATAGCAATGTAAATGCTGATCCAATGATACTTTTTTTCTACATAAGATAGAGTAGTATTTCAGTTTTCTTTCTTTTTTTCCTTTGTTTTTTTTAACTTCAGAGAACATAGAGGCATCTATACTTGTTTTCAGTTAACGCTCTTATGCTACATGCACTGATGAAGACAAATGCTTTGTAAATATTAAGGTATTGTTTAGGATACAAGTTATTCATATTTTACTATATCATCATCCATTTGAGCCATCATGTTTATTTTCTCTTCATTCTTTTCGTGTCATATCATCAAATGATCAAACGAAATGAAAGTAAAGAAACTAAGGAAAACTGCAAACTTCCACATATATATCTTCAAAATCCTACATTCTCCATGGAGTGAAAACTTAAGAGAATTTTCTCACTTGTCAGTGCTATAGCCTACCATTCACTGAACTAAAAAGGGCCGACCCAGTTCAAATACCCACTTTGTGAGTGTCTGGTGAAGGGAATACTCTAGGCAGTCTTTCTCCTGCTTTTTACAGAGAGACTGATTCACTGAACTAAAATTCTTCTTTATTTGACAATATGGGTTCAATAGTGCTCGAACCGAAATAATCGGATAATTGATGAATCAGTGGATATATCTAAAGAAAAATCATCTTTCACGAGATTGAACAGTTTTTCGAGTGCTTAAAATAAATACCTTTACACTTTCATATTGGCTTTGGTGTTGTGGGGTTGGGAGCAAAAAGCGTTCACATCATTCTTCTGGAATATCCATATTGAGGTTTATACCTTGTTGCTTACCCTGACCAGTGATGGTGCGGGCAACTGCTTCAGCTAATGCTACTGTGAAGTCAGGATCTTTGATGAGAGAACTTACATATTCTTCAATTTTGATGTTGCTGCCATGGTCATGTTGTTGCATGACATCCTCACAAAGTCTCATATCTTTTTGAGCCCAACCAGAAGGAGCAAAGTCAATGTTCATGGCATCTTTGCCGTTTGGTATGATAGTCAGAGGTGAATTATTAGTCATTGAAGTGCCTCTGGGTGTGGATGAAGATGGTCTTAATGACTTATGAATGATACCATGGTTGTGCTCTCCATCATAAGTTGCAACAAGGATTGACCTATCATGTATGCATCTTTGCACCTAAAATGAGTAATTGCAGCAAGGTTAAAGAGTCTCTTAGACCACTATTTTGTCTTCGAATCATTCATCAACATACAAAATAAACATTAAAAACCATATAACAAGGCAAAACAATGACAACCTTGCAAGCTTTCTTGAAATTATGCACTTGAAATACATTAATTAATTATCATGCGCGCATAAAATAAAATGTTTTTACAGTATTGTGAAAACCATACCGGATCATGAGAATCGAAGCCAGATCGTGAGATTTGAGCATGCAACCCCCTATAAGACCATCCTCATTTATTGTTTATGATGCTTCTAATTTTATATTTATTATATATTTAATATAACTTCAATTCAACTGTAATTCATCAGTTGAAACAATGATCCATTAACCCAATATCCTGACCGAGTCAATGACCGGTCCAAGTTTAATAAAAACTTAACGATTCATTGCAAAAGCAAAACCTTTGCTATTTCTTGGTCTGTTCCAAAATTGTGTAATCTTATGTCAATTTGTTGAGTCAGAACTATGTTTGACAAACAATCAAATAACCCAACATTATGTATGTCCTAGCAGTATATATAGGTGTTGTTAACTTGTATAGTACTCATTTATCACTCTTTTAAATCATCTTAATTACTTAAAATCATCTTCATTGTTTAAAGAAAAGAGTATTAAGTGAATTTAGTATATGTTCATATACTATATACCTTTTTTTTGGCTGGGCAACTGGGAGCCAAGGAGCACCTGAAGTAAGCTCGAGGTGAAGCATTGTCTTTAGTAACCTTCTGTCCATACTTTCTCCACTGAAAACCATCTTTTATTATCTATGATATCAAAGGAAAATTTGTATATAAAATTACGAACTTCGTTATAGAATTTGAGCATTAATTAAAATAATTTAATACACTACAAAGTAGTGATGATGGGACATACCATACTATCATCATTGGGGTCGGTTCTGACAAAGATTTCTAATGGTTTTTTTGCTGTGGTAAACTCTAGTCTTGCTTTCTTGTTTGTATAAAGTTTAGATGATGATCCAATTTGACTTGAACTGATGCCAATCGGTTCTACCTTGTTGATCTCTTGAAGATGGGACTGAAGCTTTTTACATTTGCTGCTCAGAAGTTCAAGCATCAGTCTTAGAGTATTATTATGCTCTCTCAAATGTTGTAACTCCGCTTCAAGTGTTTCCACCTAATTAAATTAAGATTATTATGAGCTTTAGCTGCATGTTTTCATCCTTAGTAAAATATATGTTCATGAGAAATTTCATATTTAGGGTTTCTCTACTTCGCGAAAGTAGAAATGAGGATAAATTGTATGCGGTCTTATCTTTTCATTTTTGTAAAGAGATAGTAGATTAGGATCGGTAACTTTGCAGTCACAAAGGAGCAACCTTACATCTAACCCAGAAAGCAAAAACAAAAGGGCCGACCCAGTTCAAATACTCACTTCGTGAGTGTTTGAGGAAGGGAATATTCTAGGCAGTCCTTCCTCTGCTTTTTGCAGAGAGACTGATTCGAACCCGCGACCTGACACACCACGGCAAGCAAACTTACCGCTGAGCCAAGCCGGCCCTTCAAGGGAAAAACAAAAAAACAAAGAATAAAAAAAATGTTGTTCTGAATGTATATGCTATATATATGTACACACACATATGTTTGGAGTATACAAAAACATGAATCAGAAGCAAAGAAAAGAGAAGCGCAGTTAGTTAGTTACCTTTTCATCCATTATGATAGCTAGGTTGAAGTTGGACGACCTATTCAATCACAGTACGAAAAGAATTTATCTTACTATATTACATAATTGAAAGGATGAAGGACAATAACAAATAATGGAGGAGCCCTTATTTATATAAAAATTAGATCATAAAATAGAATAGAATATAATGGGGTTGTTGAAGGGTGAGTAAGATGAAAGAAAATCAATTCATCTATATTATGACAAGGCTGGCTCTTGCTTAGTTTCTTCAATAATTCTTAGTTCTGATGAGCAAATTGTTCAATTCAACTCCATGTGTTAGAAAAATCAATTTATGGGGATATATATAAAGAATAATCGCATTGAACTGAGCCAATATTTTCAAGTTGTATATGACGTAATGCAATTGTGTCATCCACATGACATAAGCTATCCCTTTCGGCAGTTAGGAAAAAAGTTTTCTTTTTCTTTATAATAATGTCTCCCACGTGTTTCTGGGTACAAAGATAATTAATAGTAGACCCCAACAAGTCTTTGATTAGTCATCATTAGATAGGGAATTCTATATTTCTATATATAAACAAATGATTTTATTAATTTCATGGTAAGTGAGATAAGTTATCTCATGTTATTGAGATAAATTTGTGGATTTCATCACCTGAGAAAAAGAAAAGTAAAAGATAACACAGTTATCCAATGATGTGTAGGAAGAAAAACTTATCTCATGGCATGAGAATAATTTTTCCCATAAACAAATATGAATAACAATGCACCTCATTTAAACAATTATTTCCATCAAATTTCATTTTTTTTTCTTTTTGCAACTAGCAAACATTAAAAATAAAAATAAAACGAAAAAAATATGTATATTCCAAGATGTATGCTCTACAGTGTATGTTTTACTAAACGCAGTAAAAGTTCATGGTTTTCCAAATGCACTTAAGATCTCCAGTTCAACTGTATTTAACGCGTGACACGTGAGAAGAGTTGAATTTGACGGCTCAAGATTTGGTGACATGTTCAAAGAACTGGCTTAAATTGTGAAGAAATTCCAATTAAGAGCAATATAAGGATCAAGTATCACCAAGTGCATGCATTTTACCCTCAGAAAAAGATCCCAATGCTTGGACACAAACTAGAAGTTGCCACCTCTTTCTTGAAACTCTCTTTTTTCTTTCTCTTTTCATAGAGCTAGACTACTCAACAAGTAATATTTGATTGCATTTGTGATTGATTTACATATCAATTGCAAAGTAATTTATTAATTGAAGAAAAAATATTCATCCATCAAAATTTAAATAGATTTATATTTCTCTAACACGTTCTCTCACAACCTCGTACCTCTGCTAAAAAACTTTATAATATTTAATTATTTATTAATAGAATAAAGAGTATTGATGATCAAACTCGCTACCCTATGTTTAGTGTGAGGTTTCAAGACCATGTAAAGAACTAATTCAACCAAAAAATTTAAACTAGTAGATAAATGTCAATTAATAGTTTTATATTTCTTTTTTACATTTTGTAATTAATGCCGAAACCTTTCTTCTTTACATGGGAGGATCATTTTCCTGTTTCTCCGATTTCTTTATTTGTATTTTTTCAATTTTGTTTGATATTTCTGAATGGATAGGTTAAAAGGTTGAATTATACAATTAAGGATCGTTGGTTCATTTTCTTAAATTATAATATCCAATATATATGACTTAAATTAGGTTACTTAATTTGTTGGCTAACTAAGTTTCAGAAATTCCCACTAGATATGATCAAGAAGAAGAATGTTTACATTTTGATGTAGCCATATGGTAATATACATGGAGATGGGAACATTTGAGTCCCCATTACAATTTACAAGTGGTTTGAAATTATGCCCGCGGTGAAAAAAAGTCAAAAAGTCTTTGTTTGTTTACACAGGAAATTCATTGGGTTTTTGAATTTGGAAGTCCTTCACCAAACCCTTCGCGGCCCCACCCTATAAACGACATTAATTAGTAATTAAGAAAGTAGAATAAAATCCATGCACGTAACTCGCACATTGACTTCAATTTTGGTATCATCCTCACCCATTGATATTATATTTGGACAAGACTTGTTCCCTCTCCTTCACTCACTCAGCACTTGTATATGTTTACAAATTAACGAAGAGAGTAATTGATTCTTCATTTCAATGTCCAAGATTATAATTTACATTTAAATCTTTTTGCCTATATAGTTTAGAGATTATGAGTTTGTATAGTTTATAACAATTCATATATTCAAAATTCTATATTGTTATTGTCACCCACGAAAAAGTAACTAAATAAAAAAAAATTACAATTATAAAGGTTGTACCTAATTGTACTGGACATACCTTTTCTAACCTGTATTTGAAAAAAATATTTAGTGCTTCAGGTCCCATGTGATCCTTCCATTCAATGAGTGACACTTTACAAAAGTTTATATTTTATTTTTTTTCTCTCCTCTCTTCAATAACTGTCTTATCCTGATTGGTTTGGACCACTGAATCAATGGTGGTCCAGGACCGCTAAAATTCTTCTCATTTGATGGGTCCCAACAATATATGGCCATAACAGTTAATGGATTACCCCAACCTGCTATAGATTTTGACATCAAACACTCACAAATAGCAGCCTATATACATGCACTTTGTAAAGATTTCAGACCTTCTAAACTTGCTTATATTATTGGCTTTCTAGTTTTACGTGGACAATCATAGTCACATATTTAATAAGATTCAGATTAATTAAATTTTAAATAATATGGATCACCAATTAATTAGTTTAGCTCATGCATGTATACGATCAATTTTATTATTGTTATTATAAACAATTAAACTTTGTGAAGATTATGTTCGGTTCGTGATGAGTTTCTTATGATGGGTAGGTTATCCCATATTGTTATCGATCATAAGTAGATGCATTAAAAATAATATTATCTAATATCTACATACTACAACTTACAAACTATGCTAATGGTTCACCCAAAGTCCAAAAACTTATCACTGAACTGTATTTTCATTAAACTTGAAACAAAAATTAATTCAATCTTCTTCTTTTTTGAACTTTTTATTTTAACCACAAGTTCAGAACATGTATTTTTTTTTAATAAACAAATTGGGAAAGGTTATACTTACTACCTAATTTTCTTACTACTTGTTACTACCAAATCTTAATCGTTGATTTCCGTTAATCTAACGGTTATAATTTATGGGATCATATTTATTAATTAATTATTATTTTGCAATAAATTATAACCGTCAACGATTAAGATTTGGTAGTAACAAGTGGTAAGAAAATTAGGTAGTAAGTATAACATTTCCCAAATAAATAAGCAGCTGATTCGTTGAAAATCAATTTCTTAACTTATAAATTTGATTTGGAAAAATCTTAACTGTTAATTGACGGAAATCAACGGTTAAGATATGATTGCAAAAAGTTGTAAACGAAAATAAATTGTAAGTATAACCTTCCCTACTATTATCCTAAAAAATAAGAATTTGTTCCCAATATTTTTTTAATTTTTTTGGGCACAAATACCGTTGTTCCCAATACTATTCTTATTCACACGAAGGTGGTAGTAGGTACTAAACTGAAATGAATGTTTCAGTCAAAAACATAATAGATTTAGATGTCGACATAGTAATGCTAATACTATGTCAGACTATGTGGTGAACCACGTGTTTTCTGTTCCGTTTCACGCTGCTAGAGCATCGATTCTTGTACGGAACTTTCCAAGAATGAAAAGCACAATATTTACAATTTTTTATGGGTCAGATTATATTTCGGTACTTTTTATTTATAAATTCTTACAAACTACATTATATTTTTCCGGGAGAATATAAACTTTTGCAAACTACACTATATTCTCCCGGGAAAATATAGTGTAATTTGTAAAAAAATTCCAAAAAATTTGTAAACGGATCCTGTCCCATTTTTTACGTGCATCTCCAAAAAGAAAACGTAAAACTGTGGGTAGAAAAATTTCATTCGTTCCTTAGTTTAAATTAGTTTATTTTAGGTTTATTTTTTAAATAAAATTTTAAAAAATATTTTCACAAAATAAATCATAAGGAATTAAGCACCTAATTTGTAAGAAATTCTAATAACCCTTTTTTAAAGGTGTCTAGCTATGTAACATATTTGTCAAAACTAACCTGATCAATTTAACTTTCCCGAAAGAAAAAATGAAAGTTATATTGTTTATATGAATGAAATTTTTTTACAAAGAAACCAAAGTATTATTTAATAGTTTGAACAGGAATTTAAGAGAAATTCATGAAGATAAAATTTATATAATTATCATTATTCTCTAAAAAATACTAACATTCAGCAGGTAGTAATAAAAGAAGGGGAAAGTGTATATCATTTTAAATGATATAAAGTTGTGTCATTTTAAGGGAGAGAAAGAGATACATAAAGGAGGAGAGATGGTGGACAAAAAATATAAAGGTGTGGGTCCCACCTCTTTGTGAGAGTGAAATGATATAAGTTGTATCATTTAAAATGAGAAACACTTTTCCCATGAAGAAACACCCTCACTTTTTTGGCATGTTTGAGAAATATTAATTGACTGTGTTTGGAAGCATTAAAATTAGAATTTAATTGGATTAAACTTATTTAATTAAAAATTATTATTTTTGTTTAAAATTCACTGAAAAAAATAAGATTTTAGTGATTTTTAAATTAACGTTTATGTTTGGAGTACCAGTTAAATTTATTTTGTCTTAATAATCTTATTTTCTTATCCTTAATCAGAATAGATGAAACATATAAATAAGGGTAAAATTCTCAATTCGTGCGAGCAAGATCGAATCAAATTTCCTCTAATCTAACTCAATTTGAAAAAAAGTATAGATATAAACTATTTAATTATAAAAAGTTCAAATCAAATTAATTATTAAAATCAATGATTCCAAAGGAAAAGAAAAGGACAGCAAGCTACACACTCTGGGCAATGCAGTGCATTACATACACCACTAGAAATCACAGCTGACTGCATGGAATAGATAGGCATAGCTTCTAGCACTGACTTAGCAAGGGTGGCACATCCTGCTAAAGACAAAGACGACTGGTTCCAAGAGGAAAGACAACTCTGCACTCTGTCTAAAACATGCATGAAAGTGCTCCTCTCTATATATATGACATAACTCCACTCTCCAATGCTTAGAAATCAGCGATCTGATTCTGTTCACAAGTGGGTAAAGACAAAGACAAAGACAATTGGTTCCAAGAGGAAAGACGACTTTGCTCTCTGTACAAAAATTATAAATTTTTTTTCTCTTAGTAACTCTTTTATGATGGAGTGGAACCCCTAGATATTTGCCAAGATCTGAAGTGATACCTACACCAAAGGACTCACTGATATCTTTGGCCCTCCCAAAACTGATATTTTTGGAAAAATACACTCTAGTTTTATCACCACTCACTTTTTGGCCTGAAGCATCAGTAAAAAACCTAATTAAGCATCACCATACTGGTTATGTCTTGATCCGATTCTCAATCACCCAAACACATTAGTCCAAATTGTGGGGTACTGTCGTAATGAACACAACAATTTGAAATGTGAACATAATTTATTATTCCAAAAAAATCATGTGAATTCAAATGTCATCACTGGTTGAACAATTCGTCAACTATTATGGTAAAAAAGAAGAAAAAATTACATCAATCAATCTATAAAGTTGGACAGTATACTTCCCTTTTTAGCATGATCCATGTGTTTCATCTGGTATCTAAATGAAACAATATTCATTGCAGAAAGATGGCAACAGTTTCATAACTGAGACTTCGTGATATTTAACATGATTATAATAATCATGGGGAGTGAAAGCCAATTAAAAAAAAAAAAGGAACTCAAGGAAGTTCTGTCAGACAAATGAAATGAATCAACTATATCAAAATTTAGTAAAGATTGCAAGATGAACAAACCTGCTAAAAATAGATTAAACACATCTTTTATATATAGCCAGAATAGATCACATTGCTTGTATTCGATTCTCCTCAGTACCATTTTTTGGAAGGGGTTTAAAATCTTAATCCTAGACGCCCCGAACAAGATTGCCTCTCTTGAAAGACATATGTGGTTTATTCAAAAAAATTGCTTCCAAAAAAAGGTCATAAATTATTTAAATATAATTTCTCCTTTTCATTTTACAAGTTTTATTATTAAAATTATAATTGATTATATGCTATTAAATGGCTATGATTCATCACATGTATAATTATATTAAAATTAAGGGATTAACATTTCTCCTGTCATATGAGGTAAAGTTATTTTCTTTGAGGAAAAAAAAATACAGAGTATTTTAATAAAATTCGTGATACAAGAGGAAAATAAAATTTCAAAAATATCCTACATTTTTTTCCTAAACTCCAAAATAATGTTAATTTGAAATTACTGAAGATGACTTTATCTTCTGTTGCATAAGAAATATTTTTTTCTAAAATTAAACATGAGATAATCCATTCCAAAATTATTTTAATTGGTGGGAACTAAGCCTACTATCATTATACGGGATAGAGCTACGAACTTAGCGCAATGATGTCTAATGGGATGTGTTATAAATGGACGTTACTGATTCAATTAAATGGACATTATTACAATTTATTTTGGAAGAAGATGACGAGATAACCATTATGAAAAATTGTAATTATTGATCCACTTCCTTAACTCCAACAGTAGCTATATGACTCAATTGAGGGAGAGACATACGCATTGTTGGGGGTGTAAATGGATCATGCGGCTTATCAGGGGTCTACAACTTGGCCTGCCTTTGACTTGACTCGGTTTGACCCATTTTAAAAATAATACATACTTGAGCTCAGGGGTGTTCATCAACAAATTCAAATCGCGATAACCGAACCAAAAAATCGATAACCGAATAAATAGGAATCCGAGAAACGGAAAAAACTGCAAATTTTAATTGGATTGGATCGGTTTTCGGATTGGTTGATGAAAATCGACCCAATCCAAACCGATCCAATATATTAATTTCATTCTACCTATTTGGACCTTTCCCCAATTATAGCCCAAAAATTTCTAAACCCAAGAAAAAATCTAGTCACATCTCATCAACAAAATTTCATCTGTGTAGAGCTTCATATCTCATTGCCCAAAAAAATACTATATTATCATTTACTGATGCTTTTGTATTAAAAAAAAAAGTTTACAAAGCCAATATATACAAAAAATGTTATTTGCACAATAATCATGAAACAAATTTTATGATTTTCAAAAAGCCGAAAACCGATCCAATCTAAACCGAAAAAAATTGGATTGGATGTGATCAATTTTGAAAAAAAATCCAAACCGAATAGAGGATTATATGGTCAAATCGAAGGGATTGGATCAGATGATTTTTGCTTCCAAAATCGATCCAATCCCGACCGCGAACACCCCTACTTGAGCTCATTAAAAGACTTGTTTAGAAATCAGGCCATAAGTCGATTTTAACACGCTTTGCCTCTAAGCCTTCAAGCCCGACTCACATTTTTAATAAATAATATTTTATTTTAGAATAAATACCATTTTTGGTTATCAGCAAATTTCACGATGTCCGCTTTAGTACCTAGCAAATAAAAAGGGTATTCGTGGTCCCTAATAAATTCAAAATGGACCCATTTAGTTGAAATCATGGTCCCTCATAAATTCAAAAAAGACCCATATTAGTCCCTCAAAAGGACTAAAATGGGTTCACTTTGAATTTCTTAGGGACCACGAATAACCTTTTTATTTGTCAGGAACTAAAACGGACATCGTAAAATTTGCTAAGGACTGAAAATGGTATTTACTCTTTATTTTATCTTTAATACAATAATTTATTATTATTTTTTAATAAATTAATAAATTTTTATTTTTCAGTAAAATAATACCTCGTTATTTTTTAGTAAAATAATATCTTACGATTTTTTAATTTTCGCATTCTTCCCTCAACTATAAATTCCCGATTTTGTTAACTATAAATTCCTTTGCCGTCACCGCTCTTTTCCCTTCCCTCCTTCGCCAATTTTTGCTACTTTTCTACCCCTTCTCAACTTCTCATCATCCCCTCCAAACCATCTATCGTTCACCATCGACTCTTAGACCTTCCTATACAGGACGAGTCAACATCACATGATATTAATTTTCTCATATAAATGTGCCTTAATCGATCAAGACATGCAAATTACAATTCTAATCCTTCTGGTGGTTTGGATGAAGCAAAAAAAGTCAACAAAATCTAAATCTCTTAATAAAATTTTGATGATATTGTTGAACAATTTATAGTGTTTAACTTTTGGCTCTTGTCATCATCACGATTATCATTTTTATTAAGTGAATTTTTTTATTTCATGACACTACAAAAAACAAGGCCTATAGGGACATTAATTTAACCACATTTATTAAAATGTTGATAAAAATCCCAAAATACCCCTTATTAGCCACATTATTTTCAAAATGAAGTAAAATTATTTTTGATTTTTTTATTATTTTTTTTCTAAAAAATATTTTTCATTTCTATTCACTACTCTATTAGTCTATTCTATTAGGGATAAACGCTAATGTCTATCTTCGTTCTTTAGGCTTGCAACTTGGTTCCTTTCTTAATCTCGAGCTTCAAATCGTTCAAATCGTGGTATAATATCTCAAAGCAAGTAGAATTTCTCAGTGCTAAGGTGACTCTAATTTCAGATCCTTATAGATCTATGAATGTTCTGAATATTTTTTAGTATTATATATTTTAATTTAATTATTTTTGAAATTTCAGGTTTACGTTTCATCTCTCTAGTTCGAAGTGCCGATCTTAGATCTGGTTTTTTCATGCAAATTTATGGTTCTGAAATTATAATGGAACTTCAGTTTTTAGGGCTCTGAAATTATAATGAGATTTGAATCTCTTTTGTTCATTCTGTAGCAGATCGGTGTCATTTTGCTCACTTAATTCTCCCTCATAGTCAGGTACTTTCTCTCTCGTTTCTTCTGTTACAATAAGTCCATATATTTATAATACTTAGTGAAAATTTACTCGTGTCACTGAGTACTCGCACTAATTTTATTTTCTTCTCTTCGATTTCGAACCCTGTGACGTGCTGCGTCTCAACTCGAAGGCTGCGCCACACCTTGCTCCACCGTCGACAGTGAGTTTCTTTCATTCTTTTTGCGGCTTGATGTGAGTTTTCTTTACACGGTGATGTTCCGCTGAGTTGTTCCTACAACTTGGCAAAACTACAAAACCACTGGTTGGATAGGGTGTTTGTTTTTTAGGCCTTCCAATGTAGATGATTAATTCTTCAAGATGGTGTTTCTGGGTTTGGAATAGCAGTTGTGAGAAATTAATTCTAATGTCACGTGCCACTTAAAGCTTTTTTATAAGTAGTGATTGTTTGCAATATATATATATAGGTATTGTTTGATTAGTATTGAATACTGAGCATAAAAAATTCTTCAAGATGGTGTGATATGGATTTAGAATCGCATTGGTTCTGAAGGAAGTGTTACGGAAGGGTGGCCATTAGCCACAATTTAAATAACCAGCTTAGGTACTTCTCTGTTTTTAAATTGTAAATTAATTCAATATTACCTTGAAAATTTTAACTATGAAACTTGTGCCATTGATGTTGAGAAGTGGAATGTGAGTTTGATGTCCTTGAGTGGCCATAAGATTTATGGGCCAAAAGGGGTTAGGGCATTGTATCTTCGGAGGAGACCCAGGATTTGTGTTGAGCCTCAGATGAATGGTAGAGGACAAGAGAGAGGGATTCGAAGTGGGACAGTGCCTACACCTTTGGTTGTGGGGATTGGTGCGGCGTGCTAGGTGGCAATGAAAGAGATGGAGTATGATGAAAGGAGGATTTCTGCATTGCAAGAGCGACTGCTTAATGGGATTACCGGATTAGAGAAAAACATAATGGGGTAGTGGTGAATGGGAGCATTGAAAGGCGCTGCTCGAGGAATCTGAATTTGTCATTTGAATATATTGAAGGGGAGAGTCTTCTCATGGGGTTGAAGGAGGTGGCCATCTCCAGTGGCAGTGCCTGCACCAGTGCGAGTTTGGAGCCTTCCTATATGTTGAGAGCATTGGGTGTGGAGGAGGACATGGCTCACACTTCTATTAGGTTTGGTATTGGGAGGTTCACTACGGAGGCTGAAATTGATAGGGCAATTGAGCTCACGGTTCAGCAAGTGGAGATGTTGAGTGAAATGAGTCCACTTTATGAAATGGTGAAGGAAGGTATCAACATCAAGGATATTCAATGGGCACAGCACTGATTATTGATCATCCAGGTTTCTGGTAGCCTTTCCAAATCGTTTTGAGAATCACAGTAGGAAATTCAGGATGAAACATGCTCACAATTAGTTATGTAGAATAACGTTATGGTATTACATGCATTTTATTGGCAGGTACCTAAATTAGATTATGATGAAACAATAAGCATTCATGCTCATTACCCATTATCAAGTTTTGATTTTGTTTTGTTGTTTTGTTCCTTGCTGAATCCTTAATACGTATGGTTAATTACATATGGTGTATACTTGGTGTTGAATGCATTTTTGTGGCAGATTACTAAATACTGAACTAGATGATGATAACAGAATAAAGGGACAATTGTTCATAAGCCATTGTCAACTTTCAAATTTCCTTGGCTGTTTTATTTAGTATATACTTGATGCACTTACAGTCCAACTGTAAGTGCATCACTACTTTATTTAGTATCAAACTTCCTCTATAGTTTTTTAATCCTCTTTTTTCATGTTTTAGGCACAAATCGCCACATTTTTCTACTGTGGCAAACAAAACAGTTTAACCACATTTATAAAGTGGTCAAGTTAACAATAAATGTGGCTAAAAAAAGGCTACCACACTCAGTCAAAATGTGGCAAAGTGAATAAAGTAATGTGGTTAAATTAAACAGTTTAACCACATTTATAAAGTGGTCAAGTTAACAATAAATGTGGCTAAAAAAAGGCTACCACACTCAGTCAAAATGTGGCAAAGTGAATAAAGTAATGTGGTTAAATTATTGCAACACCACTTCTAGCCACATTTGATCAAAATGTGGTAAATTATGTTAGCCACATTTTTTTTCAATGTTTGCCACATTTTTAAATGTGGCTAATCAACACTTTTGTTGTAGTGTGAGTGAGTGAATATATATATATATATTATTTAATGTAATTAAGCATTATACTTCCTTGCCATTTTTTAATTTTGATTTCTAGCAACATAGTTAAATTATTAAGTTTTTGGGTTGTTATGTGCATAGAAAAAAAAAATACTCCATCTAGTTTAATATTTGAAAGAAACAAAATAATCATAAGGCTAACAAGGCAGGCCAAACTTTCGTATGTTTGACAAGCCAAGCTAAAACTTGTATTTTTACGAAGTGCAATTTGCTATTTTTTGAAGGCTTGGTATGCTTAACAAGTCATACCAAAATCTTGTATTTTTGAAAAATAAGTCAGACCAAACTTATAATTTGGCTTTTATAAGACTAATAAGCCTAGCCTGACTTAAAATGATTTATATAAGCCTGGCCCATTTAGGCTAAAGCTTTGCTTGGTCTGACTCATTTACATTCCTATGCACAACACTCTTTTTCTCTCTACCAATTTTTTTTATCTCATTGGGTATTTCTTGGAAAGAATTTTAACGAGGCAGTCTGAGTTAGCATATAATAAAAGTTTATATATTAATTATGAATATTGAACTCTTCTTTCTTCGATAAATTTTTATCCCATTGGATTTTTCTTAGCAAGGTTTAATTTAAGGAAGCATATTCTGTAGAGTCATTCAAGAGAGAGTGTTGAAAAAATATCTATTTTAATACGTGGATAATCTTTGGCCTTTCACATGCTTCATGATGTATGGACAATATTTAGATTGCTCATGACTTTTGATATATCATGTAACCACCATACTAATGGTGTATTGAAATATATTTACTCCGGTGTTCATGTATAGTTACACAAGGACTTCTATGCAAATGTGATGATTAGTAAATTAGAATTTGATAATATTCTTATGGTTTTCCAAAGATTCATGCTTTGATATTCGTATACTTCCTTTCTTCACTTTTCTTTCTCTATTTTCCTCCTTTGATATTCATATACTTCCTTTCCTTACTCTTGCAAGGGAAGGTCACGTCAAGTTTGGTAACCTTATGAGTCAATCTTGAGAGTTTGCCTTTTAGTGTAAATGTGAGGGTAAAATTGGAAAAGAAGAAAAATAGCATGGATAAAAAAGAAAAGTAAAAATTAGTGTTGTGAGAGGGAGCATCAAATTATTGTGTGGTACTGGAGCATAGAAAATATTTCCGTCAATGTTTGTCCTTTTATAAAAGGGTAAAGGATCTCTAATATATTGCAAAGTTATAGCCCAAAACGACGTTGTTTTGGGACGGAAATTAAGGTATGTTTGTAATTCTAATATATTGCAGGGTTATATTAATCTTTATCACTATAATGTTTTGATCTTATAACTCATAACGACGTCGTTTTGAACTCACCGGAGATATACTTTTCCCTTTATAAAAATATGGAAATAGCTAGATCCTCTCCTAATTTTAATATGATCATGTAATATGATGAATCCCACGTATAATAGTTTAAAACCTCAACTATTTTGATAATTTAAGTCAAGTCATTTCCATAAATGCTTGAGAAGGTCCTGTACTGTCCTCAAATGTAAGTTTGTATAGGAATTGAATCAGGACTAAGTTTGCAGGAAAAAAAAAATGTTGCTCAACTTTATTTCCCTAATTAAGAGGAAATTTCAATTAGCTTTCTTCATTTTAATATTCTATATACATTCGTGCTCGCTATTAATTTGACTCAGCAGCATCTCTAAAAAGAACCAATCAAAATAACATAATCCATGTTCAACGCAATACCCCAGTGTTATAATTCACCACTTGGCCACAGAAGTCTGGTCTAGAATTCTTCCTGAAATGGCAGTGGCAAGTGCTGTTGTGAAATTGGGATCTCTTGTCAAAGAAGTAGCCATTTGTTGAACCAAAAACTTCTCCATAGAAGACTTTTGGGCACTCTCAACCAATCCTGATTGAACCAAGTCAAGCCTTATAGTTGGGCCTGTAGTACTCCCAATAATGGGTCCATCTTTTTGTCTTGAGATCATTGATAATTCAGCTCGCTCATGACCATGGTTGTGCTCTCCTTCATAAGTTGCAACTAGTATAGTAGGGTCCTCTAAGCTTCTTTGCACCTAATTAATATTTGGTAATGATAAAAGATATCAAAAAATGATCATGTTTAGTGATGTTTGAATCTAATTAAAAGAGTTCTAATTCAAATTATGAATTACCTTTTTTTTCACCGGGCATCTTGGGGCAAAGGAGCATCTGAAATAAGCTCTAGGAGAAGGGTTATCTCTGGTGACCTTCTGACCATATTTCCTCCACTGATATCCATCCATCACATACTATATACCAAAAATAGATTCAGGATTGTTAGTTAGTACTTGAAATAAAACTTCACAATTTACTTATAATATAGTCACAAAGTTATATTGTATATACATATACAATTAAATTTACAGGACAAATCCCGGTGTATAAGACTCTGACTTGCAACGATAAGGATGAGGGTCAATTATACGCAATTTTATCATTGTATTTTTGCAAAAAAGGTTATCTTTTAGACTCAAACCTGTAATCTTTCGGGTTCGAAGGAACAACCTTACACATACCATTAAATTTATACACTAAACTTAAATTAAATACGTAAAGAATCTTGGGATACACAAGAGAAAATGGGAGACGGCGAGCTATGATACCATATAAAGAATCTTGGGATACACCACCCCAAAAGCTAGCTCAAAGGGTGGGAGTGCCCAAGGCCTTATAAAGGCCACATTAGTTGTTCATCCAACCAATGTGGAACTACATATCTCAACAAAATAAATTGAAAGGTAGACTCCATATTGAGGAACTTACTAAGCTAGTATTAGATGCTTCCGTCTTCACAAGAACCTTGGAAACCTTATTAGGTGAGGTGATAAAATTATTACCCTTGGGCCTTTTGAATGATGAATCCTCATCATTTATGGTGCTGCTGCACTCAGTGTTAATGTTTCCTCTAACACAAAACATATTGATAAAACTTTCAGTCTCATCAGCTTTTCTCTTGCGTGATTGTGTTGTTGGGTCTTGTTCAAAATTTGTGTTCATCAATTGGCTCAATTGCTTTTGCATAGCCTGATAGCTCTCGCACATGTGAGTCAACTTCTCAGTCAGTCTCTTATTCTCACAATTTAAACGATGCAACTCTTCAACCAAATTATCAGCCTGGTCAGAAAATTTTCCAATATTGTTAATGTTAGAAATTCAGAGACTTAAAAGAAAGATAAGATTATATATATACATATTTTCATAGAAGCCTGGTATTATGTATACAAACCATGTGCAAAGAAGGAACAACATTAAGATTGAGTGAAGTATCCACGCATGTTGATTCCATTTGCAGAAACTGCTCAGAGAAATTAAAATGGTTGTCCAAAGTGGCATGATGAGATATATAGTTGTCAGGGGATTGCGATTTTGATTATTTATTTATTTTCACGAGGGAAGGAAAGTTGCAGGAAATGAGAGCGAAAAAGCAACCTCGTTAATTCTCGTCATACAGTTTCGTCATTGCTAGGGTCAATATAGTTTATTTTATTTTTTTTAGAATCAACGTAGTTTATTTTGTCTATTCTTCTTTAAAATTTATTTTAAGGGTTTTATGTTTATTATGTTACGAGGAAAGTGATCGTGTAATGTTATGGAAATTCATTTTGAGTGCCATATTTTTTCTTTTTTTTTTATTTTAAAATGTGTGGGTCTCACAAAATGTCGTGTGTGTAGAAAAGTTTGTTGTGTTATGTTAAAGGAGAAAATGAAAACCCTTCTTTCAATTTTAATTCTACCACTACTTTTTTTTTTTGCACTAGATTATTTATTACTATCCATTTTTTTTACTATTAACTTACTATTATTCTAATTATTGTTATATCCTAATTTTTAATTAGCCGATAATTTCTGGAAAATTTTCAAAAAGAGTAAAAAGAAAAATAAATTTTAATGTATTTTTCAAAATATCCTCTTTAAATAAGGCCGACATATGTGAATTTTTTTATGTAAAAATTACATCAAGTTATATTCATAAATTAACATAGGGTATGTTAAATAACTTTTTTGATTAAAATGATAAATATCCTTATTTTTGTAATTTTAATTTATTTCAGGGTTATAATAGTCTTTATCACTCTGATTTTTTAATTTCCAACCCCAAAACGACGTCATTTTTTATGTAAAAATTACATCAATTTTTTCCCATTAACATAATATAACATTTTAAAAAATAACATGTAAACGAATGACGTGTTGATTATAGCTCATCATGTGGTGGCTGAAGAAGAATTTCACCTAGTGGTCAAGCACGTCTTCATAAATAAAAGAAAAGATGATGTTGAAAGTTTGAGATCATTTTCCATAAAACAATATCTCATTGACTTGTCGCCTTTTTTTTTTTTGGGTAATTACTTGTCGCCTTTAAATATTCCATTCCCATCTTATGAGTGTGTTTTTTTTTTTTTAAAGCAACGTATGAGTGGTTTAATTTTTTATTTTTATATTGACATAAAATATTAGGTGACATTAAGTACCGGTAACACACGGATCAGGATAGACCCCTCAAAGTCTACGAGTGGGATAACTTTACCTGTCTGGTCATCTTTCTTAATTAAATGAAAAGACGAGAACCTGTCCTCTTTTTCTTTGTTGTGGGCACGTATGTTTGGATAAATAATACTTATAAAAAATAATAATTAAGAGTTATTTTAATATAAAGTAATTTATTCAAATACATAAAGAAAAGACTTTGTTATGACTCCCATTTGTTTCATCCCATTTGTTTGATGGCAATCTCTGTGAAGTACAAATTAAATAAAATATTTAGAGGTCGTTTGTTTACACGATAGGATATGATATGAGGCTGATAAATACATATCATGTTATGTGTTTGATGAGCACCTGATTAACAGTCTGATAATAAGATTATGTAGAAGGAGAAAAATAAAATATAATATAATGCAATAAATACAAATATATTGGGTAACGTGGAGATATATTGGGTATCCAATATTGGTATCTTTTCCTATTGAATCATAATCCAGCTCCCCACACATATGATAAGAAATCATGTATTGGATGGGATAAAATGAGACAATAGGATAAGCTAATCATATCCTATTGACCCACCAAACAAGAAATAAAAATATGATATGATAAATTATCCTATCCTATCTTCTTTATCAGGTTCTCCAAACAGGCCCTTATATTATTGTATTAGAAATGATATATTTACCACAAAAAAATTTATAACCTTCATAAGTAATCTAATCACCAAAAAAAAAGTTTTGAGTTAGTTATTATATAAAGTAAAGTTTTTGTTTGAAAACAACCGGATCAATTGATGAGAGGTTGTTTCAACTTAATCAATGATTTTGAATTCAAATTCCTAAAAATGTAATTGTGTTAACTTTTGGTAGAAAGAGGAGAATAATATATATATATATATATATATATATATATATGTGTGTATATATATATATATATATATATATATATATATATATATATATATATATAAAATATTTGAGTCCTATATTACGAATCTTTTTCTTTTTCATATTATAAATTTCAGCCATAAATTTTAATTACATAATTCCGATTAATTGCAGTTACCTCTTCATGTACAATCAATTTCCTACTTACGGTTAATAATCCTTATCTTTAATATGTATATTTAATTATTTATATACTGTTTATTTTTAATTTCAGAAATTAAATTTCTAATCATTATTACCTTTTTTATTTTTTTCCATATATGTTTCACTAATTTTCTCAGTGAATATATAAAAAATATCTAATATTAATATAATAATAAATTTTACTATTATTTTGTAACTGTATGCTATACACAAATTAAGGTGTTAATATAAGTTAAGCAATTCCTTTGTGAACATGCCCCCGCATTACACAAAAATAAAAATAAACTAATTATTTTTAGCTTTTGATTAGAACTGTATCCTACTTGTATAAAATTATAAATTGTTTTTTTAATTTAAACGTTGATTACATTTCTAAGAATGTGATTTTCTTATCACTGACACTACATTAACTAATTAATAGGTAGTTTTTGTAACTATTAAACCTTAATAGATAAGAAAAAACTACCTATTAATTATTATTTTTGTTAGACAAAACCTTTAATTATTTAAGAGATGAATGGCCGAATCTTTGTTTGATATATTATACACATGGGAAAATTATAAAAATAAAATACAATTGATAGTGCTGTAATAAAATGCTTCTTTAAGTCAGTTTTTGTGTTAATTGAGTAATCATTGCCTTTTTTTGACATAAATACGAGAATTAACACGTAACCTAATACAAATTATCTAAATCTTTTACCACTTGACCAATCCTAATAACTTATTTTTTTTATTTTTTTTAAGATAATCATGTCCTTTCTCAAGAAATAGCACTACAAACTTATAAGGGGTAACTATAAAAAAAATAGATTTTAATAGTTGAGGGGTGCCTTCAAGAATTTGAGTCTATAAAAAAAATTATAAAAAGGAGAAATCTCACCATTCTGAACAAAAATCAATCTCAACTTACAGAATGTAAAAAAATCCTATAATTTAGAACAAAATTAAGCCATGCATCACTATCCCCGCACATTCAGGCTTCACCGTAAACTTGTGATCCCGGAGCCCCCAACAATATAACTCAGCACAATTAATTGCTAAAATAATCAAAACTACATAGTTGATTATTTTATATTTAAAATAATATATACGGAATAATCACTAAATTTTGTGTCAACTTCATGATATAGTTCCCCGCACAATAATACTATACTGTCTCTACATAGAAAGGCTTGGCCCAGAATAAACACGTAATGAAAATTATTTGGAACACCAATGTGAAAGCTCAATTTATTCTCATGAGTTGCAAAATTCGAAGATGTATAGAAACAACACAAGTCGTTACAAATGATTAACCATACAAGAATACAAGAATTATTTATTTATTTTTTTGATATTTATAGTATACAAAATTTTATATTATCAGTTATCACATCATTAAAAAAATTGATCTATTGTATTATTTTTGATTAACTATTCTAAAAAATGACTATATAAAGATAAAGGTTACCTTGGAAGTGTCACTTTAAAAAATTGAAACTTATTATTATTATTTTAAAAAAGGACAACTAATTAACGCGCTGTCAAATGGGGATAAAAAAGTGCAACTCGCGAATTGATGCAAAATTGCCTTCAATATTTTAAAGAAACTTTCACTAAAACTGAACTTGACTTGAACTTGGATCAGAACTTCAAATATGAACAATTAATTGGGACAATTTGGATGCTTAAAAATTCAGACTTATATACTTTGCTATCCCTATTTAAAGTCAATAATCAATTGTTGTCAAAAAATAAAACTAAAAATAAAACAGTCGCGAATTAATTATGGCGTGCGCCTTAAGTTTTTGAATCATTATTATATTCGTAGGTTTCATAAGTTTGTGAGTCATTATTGAGTTGTAAAAATAACTTATGTCAGTATAGACCACATTATTATTATCTTTGTCTAGTAAGGATAAACAAAATCTACCTACCAAAGGAATACTTCTAAAGTACTTATTATATTTTTTCCTCAAGAAGACAATTCATTGATAACTCTTAATATGACAGAAGAACAAAATTATGTAAAGATAAGGAAATTGTAGCCTTTTTATTTATAGATAATAATTATGTATATGATAAAAAATAAAAATAATTTCACAATTAAAAATTTGTATAAACATGGTGAAAGGTGACAATTAATATTCATTTTAAAAAAATTATGATAGCTGATTGCTAAAAATATCTTTAGTATTATATAAATACTGAAGATTCAATATACTTTTTACTAAAATTAGGGGGAAAAATATAAATAACTTTATCTATTCTATCCACTTGGTTAATGTCACATAAATTTCACTTTTTATATTTTTAGTAAAATAATACCTACTCTCATGGTATCAAAGACATGTTTCTCACCTTTATCCGTTGCCATTTCACAATTGACCATTAAGTGGTAAAAAAATATTTAGAAATAAATAAGCACAAAATGATATTACTAATGTGAAATTCAAACTTGCAATTTGAAAGTGTAAAGTCTTATAGGAAATTCTTCAACTAGTTGATCCAACTCGAGTTTGCAAAAATATGAGATTGTTAAGCATCCTAATTCAAGTTCATCATTTTATTCATTATTATATTGACTAAAACTGAGTGCAAAGAGTGTGTACAATATAATTAATAATTATTGGGAAATATTTTTCTTATGTTGTAGGAAAGTTTTTAACTCATGTTGTAGAAATAAAATTACAAGTGAGACCCACATGTAAGAGGAGAGAGAGAAAAAGAGTGGTGGGACCCACCCCTCTTTTGTGTGTGTAGGAAAATTATTTATCTCATGTAAAATGAGATAAATATAATCCTAATTATTAATATATAAAAGAATCTCTATTTGGTAAATAAAATTTAAAGGAATTTTAAGTTGTTAGTTTATACAATAGAATTGAGAGGGAATATATCTTGTCAGATGTGATTCCACATGATCATATTATGTAAAAGGTTCTTAAATATTAATAGATAAACTGATAATTATTATTTCCTATTTTGCATTTTACTATTATTTTTTTATCTCTAATTATTGTTGACTTGGCTATGAACGATTAAGTTTTTTTCACATGATTATTTAAAATCACAAATGAAAAAATTTATCCACGAATAGAATAGACTATCAAATCAACTTTATTTAAACTGCTCCCTAAAACTTTGGTCGAATTTCTATGTGCCACTACGGCTTCGAATCCTAGTTGAATGATGCCTGTCGTCATAATAACAAGTACGCGATTTAATTATGTTACGTGTGCAAACCGTGTTACTAAATATTTATTTAATGGGTAAAATGTGTATCATTTTAAAGGATGTAAAATTGTGTCATTTTAAGAGAGAGAAAGAGATAGATAAAGAAGGAGAGAGAGTTGACAAAAAAAAATATGGATCCCGCCCCTTTGTGACAGTGAAATGATATAAGTTGTGTCATTCAAAAGGATAAACAATTTTTCATTATTTAATAGTTTGAAACTTAAAAAAAAAAACTTATTTTACTCACCTATGACCTCATTGGCATCGTCATCTCCTCACGTCACCTATCTTCTGTTCTTTAATTTCTACTCTCTCTTTTTCCACATGATTCAACTTCCCACTTTTAAATTTTGAATTTTCCAGCTATTCTCTCAGTCGTTTTGGAAATCGCTTCCTCACTTTTTGATTATTTTCTAAAGACAATTTGGACGTTTATTTTAATAATTTTTTGTTTTGTTTTAAAGTTTATTTTAATTTTACCATTTATTTTAAGAAATTATTATTTCTCATATTATAAGAGATGATTTTATTTTTTACACACACATAAAAATACATAAATTCATATATATATTTCCTCTCTTTTTTTATGTGGATCCACATACTTTTAGATATATGTAACATATAAAATATTATTTCAATACCCCAAAAGCTGCGGTGCTTTACTTTCTACGAGTTTAATTAATTAAACTTCCCCAACTTTTCAGTTCTTGACTTGTAGCCAATGTGTCTGTTGCGCACATTCCTGCAAATATATATGCCAAAGGCAAATGAAAGATTTGGCATGCTTCATGCGCAAATTAATAATGAAGCTAGCTAGCAATACTTAATTGGTGTGGTTGTCATATCAGGGAAAGTGCGTGGAAGACTATAATTTGGTTTAGGTCGATCAAATTAACCGTGCCAACAAAAAAGACTTTCAAAATCAAGGCACGTCAATTGTCAAGTCATGGAAACTATAATTTTCTTTTCTTTTCATATTTTGGATTGTGAGGTCACCACGCTGACATAATTAAGATGACGGTATTTACTCTTTTTTGTTTTTATTCATCTTTTTGTTTTTTTTTTAAAGAAAGTTTCTTGTATAATGTGACGTGTCGCGAGTTCATTACTCAGAAAGAAAATACAGGTGCACGTAGAAAATGTGCACACAAGCACATGAACATGATGAAGACACGAATTGGTGAGCATCAGCTCTCCTTATTTATTTATTTTAAAAAAAAAAAGACACGAATTGGTAGTTGATTTTTTATTTTTTATTTTAGTCAAGTTGTTATAAATTTGAATTCACTGTGAAATATTTCATTACTTTATTTGATTTGATTTTAACAGTTCTCTAAAATCAAATTTTTTTTAACATTCTCTCTCATTGATCCAATGGTGATGTGATGGGTAGTAAGTTAATAGTAAGAATTTTTGGTAGTTGAATATCCCCACTCTTTTTATTTTAGTCAAGTTGTTATAAATTTGAATTCACAGTTAAATGTTTCATTACTTTATTTGTTTTGACTTTAAGAGTAAAAATAATAGAAAATAATTAAGGGATGAAATATATTTCTTATTTGAAAGCATTTTACTACCAAGAAGGAAAGAATTTGGAAAGAAATTTATGTAGACCTAATATTTTCTCTCTGTTATTTTTTAATCTCATATATGATACTAAACAAAGTCTATATTATTGTGTGTTTTGGGTTGTGTCTAAATCTAGGAGAAAAGTTACCGTGGTCCTGAACCACATGTTTTTTGTCTGGAAAAAGATATTTTCACTCTTCTCCTTTTTCCCCATATATTTCCATTCATGTATTCCACAATTAGTAAAAGGAGCATCCAAAGGAGGTGATCCCGATCCACAAAAAATCCTCTCCGTTAATTCTAAAAAATATTAGATCTAGGCTAAAAGTTTAGATATAAATAACATTTTTAATTTTTGTGGGGTATATTATATTTAATATTCAATAATTTAATAAAAAATGAATCTAAACTTATAATATTCATAAATTTTGCGAAAAAACATAAGATATCTCAAATATTTATATTAAACTCAATAAAATAGTAATCGTTCAACTATTGAGAGTAGGAACTAAAAACTCAATTCAATGTAAAAAACCTTTTTTTGAATTCCTATAACGCTAGGAGTGTGGAGTGTTGTCCGAGAGTGTATCGGCCCGACATCTTTTGAAGTGTCGGTGCTCAACCTGATCCACCAAAAATCCTCTCCTAGATCTATGCTAAAAGGTTAGTATGTCCAAGGTAGGGTGTAAATTGTCAAAAAAGGAGTCAATTCATCTCGCCTCGCTTTTGAGAGTGGATTCTAAAACTCAGTCTGTCCCGTACCATTTAGCAGCTAGGGAGCCGAGCCCGCTTTGCCAGCACTAGCTGTAATTGGGTCAAGCGGCTTGTCAAGGGCCTACAGATTGGCTCGATCTGGACTGTTTTAAAAACAGTAAAGCTTGAGCTTATTAAAAGACTTGTTTAGAAATCAAGCTGCAAGACAATTTTAGCAAGTTTGGCCTCTAAACCATCAGGCCCGACTTGTACTTTTTAATAAATAATATTTTATTTTATCTTGAATACAACAATATATTATTATTTTTCAATAACAAAATATCTTGTTATTTTAATAAAATAATATCTCGTTATTTTTTAATAACATAATATCTTATGTTTTTTTAATTTTTCTAATTTTCGCAATCTTCACTCTTTTCACTGGGTAAACACAAATTCTTAGGGGGCGGTTATATTTACTACCCGTATTAATCTTACTACTCTTACTACATGTTTGGTTACTGTTGGATCAACTTGCTATCAACGGTTGAGTAAGATTATTAAGAGTATTAAGATTAAAATGGTAGTATGAGTAGTAATATTAAAATATATGATTTCTTATGTAATTACTATAATTTAATTGGGATTAAGTGTTACTCTGGTTATGGGAGATAAAATTCTTATTTTCTATAACCCAAAACTTTGTCGTTTAGGATTTTTTTTTATCATTTTGGATATAGGTTTGGTTTGATAAAATTATCTCCTCCCCCGTCTTAACCTTGTTGAATATGGCTCATACTTCGCAGTTAGATGACAACACTTGTTGGCCGGATGTAGAGAAAGCCAACAGAAGCCTAATACTGTTATGGGCCTCTGGCTTATTTTATTTTTCTATTTTTAGTAGTTTGGGCTTGAGCCTATGAATAGCTGTTGTTGCTTAGGTTTTTTATATTCCTCTTATGAAATGAGCGACTTGTAAGAATATAGTGCAGATATACTGGATGTACTATATAGCATATATTTGGTGAACCAGAATATTCTATGGAGCTTTCTCTTCCTCTTCATGTACAACGTAACCAACACCAGCATGGCGAGTACAATTACAACAATGATCATCCTTGTAATCTATTTGGTATGTTATTTCCAGCAAGAATGCTGGTGGAGGAAACACTTAACCAGTGTTTTAAAACCCAGCCCAGTATTAAATCGATGAACCAGATCAAAACCTGTGTTGAAGCGGTACTCATCTTTTAGTCAAACAGGTTTTATGTTAAATTATGTAAAATATATACATTTCGCTAACAACAGGATTCGAATTTGAGTCTTCATTTTTTGAGGATCAGAAGGCTTACCACTAGATCATTTTTATTTGTTGGACATAATATTCATAATTGGGATAGGTTATATTTACAAACTTTTTGTTTACAAACTTTTACAAACTACACTATGTAATGTACTACCCATAGTATATAATGTAGTTTGTAAGAGTTTGTAAACTGTTGAAAAGAATATCTTTAGAATATCTTTATTATTTGTAAATATCTATTTCCTTATTTTATCAGGATTTAGGTTATATATGGGCTAAGGCCATTAGTGTTTATTTAAATATCGTACTCTCCTGAATCAATTCAATATACAGATTAATTTCAACGTTCCTATCATCTCTTGTTATTTTACATAGTATCAAAGTCTAACGAGAGGAATCTTTGTCCGCCTTTCCTTACTCTTTTTCATAATTTTAATATGGTAGTAGATAGAATCACCATCCATGAGGGATTGGCTTTCCCATATGCTCCCTTTATCTCTTTATTTTTCTTAATTTTTCTGGTTGTGTTTTCTTCTTCTTCGGTGATTTATTATTTTTATTTCGATTTTCTTTTATGGCTTGTATTTGGCCTATTTTATTTTATCCCCACATATGTTTGTGGTGTTATTCAAGTCTAATTTGGCTTGTATTTTATTTATTTTTCCCATTGTTTGGCTTTATTTTGGCCTTTCATTTAGGAGAGCATTTATCTCCGTTGTTGCCTGGTCCATGGATTATTCGAGTTACACTGACTCTGTTGGCTTGTATTCCAGTTGCAACATTTATCTCTGTTGTTGCTTGGTTCGCAAATTATTTCAATTACATTGGCTCCTTCGGCTTGTATTCCAGATGCAACATTGTCTTTTTCCCTGCCCTTCCTTGGCTTATGTCTTTTTCTTCCTCTGCTGATGTCCATTCCAGCACCATCTAATTACCAGCTCTTCAAACTTATGGTCGTTTCAGTTGATTTGCTATCGATTTCTTCAACTTATATTCTGTGAAGCTCCGTTTTAATTTTTTCTTCTTCCAAGATAATGTGTCCCTCAATATTGAAGGGGAGTATTCGAGATATAGATAGTATTTTATTTTAGTTTATTATTTTTCTTTATGGTGAGTTGTAGAGTTGTTACAATCTCACTCGTTTATTTTGATTTTATGTTTTTTAATCTTTCTTGTTCAAGTTTGTTGTTTATGATCTATACGCTCCAGCTTATGGGGGAGTGTTGGAAAGAATATCTTTATTATTTATAAAAATTTATTTCCTTATTTCATTAGGATTTAAGTTAGGTATGGGTTAAGTCCATTAGTGTTTCTTTATATATTGTACTCTCCTAAATCAATTCAATATACATATTTATTTCAATATTCCTCTCATTTTTTTTCTTGTTATTTTACCTAAACAAACAGTTTGTAAATATAACTCTTCTCTTCATAATTTAATATTTAATTATTTTATAAATTTAGTTTATGTGATTGAACCACTAATCCAATAACTTATTACCTCGACCGAATTGATGACCAGAATGAGTTTTAAAACACCGCACTTAACCCTTTGAATTTACTCATTATTATTATTTCTTTTTAAATACACAAATTGCTGCGGACCTGCTTGATCCTGGACAAGTCCAACTGGTGAATAGTTCTGCTGTTTGTTCTGCTTGACATCAGTGGAGCCTGCTTCATTTTCTGTTTTGCTGTTTTTGTTTTACTGTTGTTTCTGTTTTATCTTGTGGGCTTTGCCCATGTAGTTACCAAAAAAAAAAAAACTAATAAAAGAAGCTTTAATTTTATAAGGAAAAGATGAATTCGGATTTAATTTGTAACATGAGAGTACATATGCAAAAATTATATTTTATATATTAGTATTAGATTAGATTTTAATATAAACGCTTGAGCTGACTTTTACTTTATCTACTCTTTTAACTTAAAGGCGTTCCGCTGAGGACATTAATATTAGGGAGAAAGATTATTCTAAATCTCCGCAAACGTATAAGACTTAGGCAGTTACTAATTTGATAATTAGTATACCCCAACTTGCTATCGTCGATAATGTAGTGCAAATGCCTTCATAAGTATTGGTTGCAGTGTTGCTCTATGATGCTACAACTTGCTCTTGAAGTTCCCCAAAAGCCATCAAAGTTTTGTGGGTCAATTGTAAGGTCAAGATACTTTATTGAGGGTAATGAGCCAGGCAAGATCATTGCAATAAAATATTGTTTGTTTTGATGTCTTTGGTGATTATGAAAGAACCCCTATAGAAGTTTAATTCCATTGTAGAGTGCTACGCTTTTTCCTCTAATATTGATTTCTATGATCAATAATGTTAAAGTATAGACCAAACGCCTCATGTCTTTATATATTCTTTAGTTTCTCCATTTGCTATAGAAGTTCGGGGGAAATGCGTGGTGTCATTATTTGATGACGAAATTGGATTAATGCTGTTATAAAAAAAAAAATATATATTGGATTAATGCTCACGAACTAGAAGAAATTATGAAGATAGTGTAGCGAATCGTTTGGACTTTGATTAACGTTGCTCTTAGCCTTGAAGTTAGAGCTATTATTATTTGATTATATATAATAGTTACAATTATGTGTAAATTGATTTATAATTATTTTTTGTAAATTATGGATTTTTTATACCTAATTTGAAGATGATAAAAAGATCAAAGCTAAAAATATAAATGCAATTGGAATGGCCTTCAATTGTTCATCTAACGGCGCCGAATTAAGCTAGTGGTAGATATTTTTATTTATTTTAAAAACTATATATTATACAATACTTTTAACATAAATTTCTGAAATATAAAATAAAGGGTTTTATGTTTATTATGTTGTAGGAAAAATGATTATGTAATGTTATAAAGATTCGTTTTGCGCGCCATATTTTTTTTCTTTTTTCTTGTTTTAAAATGTGTGGGCCCCAAAAATGTTGTGTGTGTAGGAGAGTTTGTTGTGTTATGTCAAAGGATAAAATGAAAACCCTAAAATAAATTAGATTTGTGTGAACATGAAATATGTGTGATGTCACTATACTTACATCATTCTCGTGATTTATAGCTTACGCACTTTTATAGCAAATTTATTGTGAAATTTTTTGAGGGCTTTTGTTTATGTAGCCCTTGTTGACTAGTTATTCTATATTTACATGTCGACATTACATAGTTTGGTGGTGATGTGATGATATAGTAGAAAGTAGTGGACAAGCCTCACGTTCAAATTTATTTATTTATTTTAGTATAATAAGCCTCACGTTCAATTGAATCACGAGGCTCCACAAAAAAGGCCACCTAAGCGTTTTAGGTCAATTTTGTCGAGGTACTAAATAATGTGGGCAATTAGGGAGATGTAATGACAAGCCACGAGTACCACGACTTATAAAATTTCAAATCTTCAATTTAGTTTCTTATTTTTGGTTTATCTTCCTAGACCAACCAACCGCGTACCCACAGATAATGGAAATATTAGTTTTGGCTTTGAAAAATTGAGACAAAAGAGAGAGTCATTCTTAAGTGTGTAACGTGAATGCATTCTCATGACAATATTACATTCCTCATACGGATAAACTTAATATAAATTTATATAATAATATTCACACATGACTAATATGAAATTTGATTAAAAAAATATTTGATTTTAATTCTTGCCGATAATCTTATATAGTTGCTCTGAATATATAAGAAATAATATAAATTAAACTTTTATTGAAACTTGGTAACGTGATCTGCCTGTTTGAACACACTCCCTCAGTTAATATATCGAGAGAAAAAGTTGATCAGATTTATACTTGATGCATTCACAAGCCACGAGCACCATATATATATATATATATATATTTGAGTATGATCTTTTGACACGAGTATCAAATTTAAAGTTATTTGACACTTCATTTGAGAGTCATTAGATAAAAAAAATTAATGGTATCACATGTTTACAAATCAAAGTTGTTGATTTTTTTTGATCCAAATGGCTCTCAAATGAAGTGTCAGATTTAATTGAAAAATAAAAGACTTGTTTTTGTGTTTTTAGATTGAAAAATAAAACAATAAAATTGAAAATTGTTTTGTAAAGATTATGAGAAAAGCATTGTAGCCAGGGTTCATTCACCAAATGATCCCCACTTTTTACTCCGGATTGATTTACAATAATTATTTATATAATTACTCAGATAAATTATCATCTAAAAGATTAAATAGTTAACCCTCAATTCCTTGCAGGGTTGACCCTTTAATCCCATGAGAAACCCCAATTCCTTGTAATGTTTCTCATGGGATCAAGCAATGGGCGCGATAATTTAAGCATCTGCAATCGTATACACGTCTATTCCTAGCACGCATACAGATTGTTATCTTACCCCCTTTCGAGATGAAAACCCCAATATTCCTATCTAGGATTTTGATCCTCGGAATATCCCCAACTATCAGATTGATCAACTCTAACAAAGGGAATATAAAATTCGCACAGAGTAAAAATAAAGATAATTATATAAATCAAAAACCATAAATCAATCCTTCGCATCAAGGGTTCACATATGGATCGTGACCCTGACTACAATAAAAATGATCTAGCCGATCAACATACTGACCGCAGATCTAAAATTCAACATAAACTAATTAAAAGATAAAGAAAATACTACGAAGGAGATGAAGAACGAAGAGCGCCACAGAGCTCCTCTCCTCCCTTCCTCTCCAGATCTGCTTCCGAAATGTCTTTGTCTCCGTCTGAGAATGTGTCAGAATCTGTGTTTCAGAAAATGTCTGCTGACCTAATCTGCAAAAGGTCTTTTTATAGCCTTTTCTTTTCTTTCCAAAAGTGCCTATCAGAAAACACGAAGATTTGTCCCGCAAACCGGCGCCAGTTGGCGCCGGATTGGCGCAAGTTCGCGCCGCGCCGCTGCCTGATCTGAAAAAAAGTCGGAACCAAACGGCGCTAGTAGGCGCCATAGTGGCGCCACTAGGCGCCATTTCCTTTTCTTTTTGGGCGCCTAGTAGCGCCATTGTACATATAATTTGGTGCTACTAGGCGCCATTCTCCTGGACCATTTTTCCATTGTTGTGGCGTTAGGTAGCGCCACTTTGGTGCTGCTTGGGCGCTAGGTTGCGCCAAGGTTCTGTGTTATGGCGCTAGGTGGCGCCACTTTGGTGCTACCTCGCGCCACTTTGGTGCTACCTCGCGCCACTTTGGTGCCTTCGCTGCAAAGTTCGTAAACTGGCGCGGGTTTGCGCCAGTGTGGTGTCGGTCCGCGCCATGCTTCTGGGACTTGTAGTGTGCTGCACCCGTGTAGAATTGCGTTAACAGACTTTTAATAATTTTCACTTCTTTTTCCTGTAAAAACACAACTAAAAGGTGCAAATTATGGACATACAAAGAATCAACATAATTAGCAAATATATATTTAAATTGCTCTCTTATGACTCAATTCTTGTCAATTTTAACACAGAAAAATCACACTTGCCAGAGGCACATCATTATTATTTTGGAGAGCATAAGAGATGTCTATGCCATTTTGGATAATTTATGCATGTTAGTGCCATATGTATGAGCTTATGTTACTTATATAATTACATATCTTTTGAGTTAATTGATGTAATCATGTAACTAACACTGTTGATAATATTTGAGACATTATATGTGTGTGATAGCCTAAGCAATGGATTGCTAGGTAATATGTTTTATGCATGTATAACCTGTATTTATACTGTGTGACATGATAACTTCGGTAGCAAGAAACACACGAAAAAGGTGGTATGAACCTTGTAATCGAAAAATATGACATCGGATAATAATGAGACTAATTATTGGAATGGCAATACATAAATAAAAGAAAAAGTTTATTCACGATTTGAATTCGAATTATTAATGAATTATCAAGTAAGCTTTCGCGTTTATTATTTAAACAAGCTGGGCTTATTACCATATGTATGTTAATACATCTAGTGCACACGTGGTATTACATGCTAAGGAGGAAAAATGTTGCCTTCTCTAACTTTTAGTATTTGATTTGCGGATCTTGAAGAGTACATCTTACGAAGTACACATGTTGTTGTCCATTGTTAGTCTCCCTTACCAATGTCGAGCTAATGGCCTCTTCTCTCGAAGCCTCTTCGGAGAGGGTTTGATAGGTGCTTGGCTAGCAAAGATCTACTCGGAGTAATGCACGAGCAAAACATGCGGAGCGAAATTAGTAATTGAGGAGCAGTTGATTTTCAAAAAACCAAAAACCGATCCAATCCAAACCGAAAAAAATTGGATTTGATTGGATTGGATTTGAAAAAAATTCAAACCGAATGGATGATTATATGATCAAACCGAAGGGATTGGATCGGATGATTTTTGCTTCCAAAACCGATCCAATCCAGACCGCGAACACCCATACTTAACGCTAGTTAACCGGAGGAGTGGTACAGAAATATCTCAAGATTCATTAATGGTAGTAAGCTTTCATTATAGGCTTATCCTAGAGGGATACTTCTACATCCCTTTGCCTACTAAAAAGAACTTAGCCTATACTATAGGCCATAATCATAGAAATTTCTAAATACAAACTGAGAAAACGTTAAGAAAACAAAGAAAGAGGGAAGAATGTGAGGTTTCTTCCTCCATAACTTTAGAACTCGAACTGAACTGGAATGCCCCTCTTGCCTACAATGACTTCTCTATTTATAAGGAAAATCTTCGGCAAGATAATCCTGGATATTGACCATATCTGTGGCTCAGATTTTCAAGCTGTTTCTTGATCGAAGATCCCCTCTTCTTGCATTTAATTCAACCCATTATGCATCTGACATGCTTTTGCCTTCAGTGAAACCTTTTTACTTTTAGATTTATTCTTTCTTCTTTACTTTAATAACTAGCCTACTTTTTTCTACTTTCAATGCGTCAAATTAATTTCTATTGGTTTCTTAATTCCACATGCACATTTCGAACAAAACATATAGAAAGATATAAGTGCACAACCAGTTTTGACATGTAGGAAAGCAACACACAGTCATTTAGTTACAACTTTAGCAAATAGCCTACAATCTTTGACTTTACTTGAAAAAGGTATTTGAAGTATTATTGAATTGTGAATAAAATTGTACAAGAGTACTCTATTTATAGAGTACAGAAAGGTCTAATGGGCCAAGCCCAAAAATAATAAAAGTAAAACTAGAGAAATCTAGATCTTTCTAGAGGATTCTAAATAATTAAAAATAAATAAATAAGAACAAATAATTTCTAATATTTACAACAAATAAATAAATCCTAATATTTACAATAAGAAATAAACCCTAATATTTACAATACTCCCCCTCAAGCCGAGGAATAGATATTTATCATTCCTAGCTTGCTAGTAAGTTCTTGAAATCTTTCTGAATGAAGTCCTTTTGTCAATAGATCAGCTAATTGGCGCCCATTGGGAATGTATGGAGTGGTAATTAGCCCACTATCAAGTTCTTCTTTGATAAAATGACGGTCGACCTCAATATGTTTAGTCCGATCATGTTGAACTGGATTGTGAGCTATACAAATGGCGGACTTATTATCACATAGCAGTTTCATAGGTCCCTCATATTTTATTTTGAGATCATCAAGTACAATTTTGAGCCACAGTAACTCACAAATGGCTTGGGCCATAGCTCGAAATTCAGCTTCTGCACTTGATCCGGCAACCACATCTTGTTTCTTACTTCTCCATGTCACCAAGTTACCGCAAAGAAACATGCAATAACCAGTAGTAGAACTTCGGTCAGTCACAGATCCAACATAATCAGCATTAGTGTAGACTTCTAAAGATAGATTGCCATCCCGTCAAAACAACAATCTTTTACCAGGAGTAGCTTTAAGATACTGAAGAATTCTCTCTACTGCCTGCATGTGTTTCTCTTTTGGATCGTGCATAAACTGACTAACAACACTAACGGCATAAGCCAGTTCTGGTCTAGTATGAGCCAGATAGATCAATTTCCCAACTAACCGTTGATATTGTCCTTTATCAACTGAAGGACTCTCTTCTTCATAGCCTATCTTGTGATTCTGCTCAATATGAGTATTAGAGGGTTTACACCCAAGTATTCCTGCTTCTTTAAGAAGATCAAGAACATATTTCCTTTGGCTGATGAAAATCCCTTTCTTTGAATGAGCTACTTTTATCCCTAGGAAATATCTCAGTTTTCCAAGATCTTTGATTTCAAACTCAGAGGCAAGCCGTGTTTACAGAATCTGTTTCTCCACAGAATCATCATCTGTGATAATAATATCATCAACATATACAAGGAGTACAGTAAGCTTCCCATTATGGGAGTGTTTGAAGAAAAGGGTGTGATCTCCTTGACTCTGTCTGTATCCTAAGGTCATCATAACCTTAGTAAACCTTCCAAACCAGGCAAGAGGTGACTGCTTTAGCCTTTTTTAATCTATAAACTTTATTTTCTCCCTTTACAGAATCAAAACCAGGTGGGATTTCCATGTAGACTTCTTCTTCTAACTCACCATTGAGGAAAGCATTTTTCACATCAAATTGATTTATATCCCAACTGGATTGGGCAGCAAGGGATAATAAGACTCTCACCGTATTCATCTTTGCAACTGGAGCAAATGTTTCTTCGTAATGATACCATAGGTTTGAGTGTAACCTTTGGTCACTAATCGAGCCTTGTATCTTTCAAGAGTTCCATCAGAATTATATTTTAGGGCATAAACCCATATGCACCCTACTGCTTTCTTTCCGTTGGGTCTATCGATAACCTCCCATGTTTTATTTTTCTCCAACGCGTTCATCTCCTCTTGGATGGCTTGAGCCCAATTCCCATCTTTCAAGGCTTCATGTACTGATTTTGGGATTGCAATAGAATCTAGTGCTGAAACAAAACTTTTGTGCTGCACAGAAATATTAGCAGAGGAAACAAAGTGGGAGATATGATATTGAGTACAAGAGAGACAGGAGGGACAAGTTTTCTTGTGACAAGATCTTTTTTCCTTTTCTAAGAACAATGGGCAAATCATTAGAATCAACATTAATGGGTAACTCATCAGAGGTATCATGATCAGAAATATGAGATTCAGAACTTACCAGAGGTTCAGATGATTGAGGTTGCTGCTGAGGCAATGTGGGCTGTGTCATAATCTTCCGTATCTCTGGTGTACTTGATGTATCAGTCATAGGAGAATCAGTCACAAGAAGATCAGACATAGACACATTAGGGACAGGAACAATAAGAAGAGACACTGACACAGGTGAAGGAGTAGACACTGAAGATTCAAATTCAAAGAAGGAAGGTGATGAGTCTTCTTGTGAATTATTCTCCCCCTGAAGATGAGGACCTTGGAAAAAGGACTCAGATTCCTGAAATGTAACATCCATAGAAACAAACAATTTCTGACTACTAGGGTGATAACACTTGTAGCCTTTCTTATTAGGAGCATATCCAAGGAAGACACATTTAAGAGCCCTAGGATCCAACTTACTGCGATGCTGTTTATGAATATGAACAAAGACAACACATCCAAACACTCGAGGAGGAAGGCTTTGTAAAGTGGGAACATAAGGAAAAAAGGGAAGTCATGGAGTGAATAGGACTTACATTATCGAGAACCCGAGTGGGTAGACGATTGATCAAGAATGCTGCAGTAAGAATGGCATCTCCCCAATAGTTTTTAGGTACATGTATTTGAAACAATAAGGCACGAGCAACTTCTAGGAGGTGACGATTCTTTCTTTCAGCAACCCCATTTTGTTGAGGGGTGTCTACACAAGTAAGTTCATGAATCATACCGTGATTTTGTATAAATTGGGAAAAGAGTGATTAACATATTCAGTACCATTATCTTTCCTTAGTCTTTTGATTTTTTTACCAAATTGAGTCTCAATCACTTTATAAAATTGAAAGAACAGTTGTGGTACCTTAGATTTTTCACGCATTAAGTGAACCCAAGTCATACGAGTGCAATCATCAATAAAAGAAACAAATCATTTATTACCAGAAGAATGAGAGACCTTAGAAGGACCCCAAACATCAGAATGAATAAGATCAAAAGGTTCAACACTTTTAATATTACTAGAAGGAAAAGACACACGATGATGTTTAGCAAAATCACAAACATCACAATGAAAAGACTCAACAGATTTAGACAAAAACAATGACAGAAATAAAGACTTGAGTAAACTAAACGGAGGATGTCCCAAGCGCTTATGATGAAGCCAAATCAGAGAATCAGCAGTTGACTGGCCATGTGACAGCAAGATGTGATCGGTTACTTTATTTGCGGGAGATTGTGACACTAGATAGTACAGCCCACCTTGCTCTTTAGCACTACCAATCATCTTCCCTGTGGCAAGATCCTGAAAAGCACAATGTGTAGGGAAGAAGGTTACAGATTCAAATCTTTTGTGATTTTATGAATAGAAAGAAGATTTGTGGAGAGTTTAGGAACATGAAGAACATCTTTAAGATGTAAGGACTATTGTAAGTTTATGTCACCAGAACCCGCAACTGATGTATGTGAGCCATCAGCTACGATTATTGTATGAGTTCCAATGGTAGGATGATAAGAAGTAAAAGAGTCAGCACAACAAGCCATATGATCAGTAGCACCAGAATCAACAACCCAAGAATGTTTAAAATCATTACTTGGAGAAAGGAAAGAATAAGTTTTGGAGCTCATACCAGTCATAGTCAAAGCACTAGTATCAGATGACTTACTCAGAGAATCAAGAATGGTTCGGAGCCGTTCCAACTCATCTGGACGAAATGTAGGTTGGGTCTTATTAGGTGCAGGAGTTATTTCAGAAGAAGTAAAATGCGCTTGACCACGCATCTTTGCCATCTTTTCTAAGACAGTTTGCTTTTCATGGAGGCGAAAGCATAGATCCTTAATATGACCTGTTCTTTTACAATAAGAACACCATCTATCATCTCTCTTAGGTCTAGAAGATGCACCATCAGAAAATTTTGTAAAAGAACTCCTTTGTGAAGAGGCCATACTGCACAAAAATAGTTAAAAACAAGCTCCAAAAAGCCAAAAAAATCGGAAAAAAATACCAAACGACGTCCGGTCAAAGAGAAGAGCACAGATACAGAAAGAGGATGAGGAGAAGATTAGAAATTTTTTTA
>JAVKPL010014124.1:0-83832 GCA_032173675.1 Gastrolobium villosum
AGATCCTGTTTTGGCTGCTTTGGTTAGGCCACGAGGTGGTCGTGGGGCAACGGTTGGGCAGCCGGATCCTATAGTTGAAACCCTGGCAGCTGTGCACAGGGAGTTGGAAGTTAGTCGTCGAGCTAACGAAAATCTACTCAAAACAAATGAGGACACGCGGAATGCTATGACCGCAATGATGAATGAGCTGAGGGCGATGAGGGGTGCTAGACCCGAGAACCGACAACCCTCTCCTCCTCCTCACACTGCCACGCCTACTCCACCTGCTCAAAATGAAGAAGACGGAGCGGGTAATAATGAGGGTGAAGCGAGTCACCACTCAGGTAGTCATAGCCATCACACTGAGGTGCGTCAACCGCATGCAGAACAGGTTGATGAGCACGAAGCCGAAGAAAGAAGATTAATGGCTTTCAGAAAACATAAACCTCCTTCTTTTAAAGGAGAATATGACCCTATGGTGGCAGCGAAATGGCTCCAAGCTATGGAGAAGATTTTTAGGGTTATGAGGTGCCCTGATGCATTGAAATTGGTCTACTCTGTTTACATGTTGGAAGAGGAAGCGGAGGATTGGTGGACTAATACTGTGCAACCTCTAGAAGCTGAAGGTCGGGAAATTACCTGGCGATTGTTTGAGACGCTGTTCTTAGACAACTATTTTCCCAGGGAGGCTAGGGAAAGGAAGTAGAATGAGTATAACGATTTGAAGCAAGGGTCAATGTCTATTGATCAATATTTTGCCAAGTTCAATGAATTGGTGAAATATGCAAATTATGGGAGAGCTTTGCCCACTTCGGCTGAGATGACCTCCAAGTTTCAGTGGGGTCTGAATGAGAAGATGTCTCGGAAGATGTCAAACTGTGACATCCGAGAGTTCATCCGGTTTGTGAACCAGTGCCGGAAGGTAGAAGAGGTATATAGTGTGTCCAGTACCAAGAAGCCTTCTGAGGCCCAAGCACCTACTTCCAATAAAGCAACGGGCTCTGGTTATTGGAAGAATAAAAAGATGAAAGATAAGAAGCTGAGTGTGAACAACCCAGCAAATATATTCAAGAAGCTGGGGACTCAGAAGAATTTTGTTGATAGAGGACCTCCTCCTAAGTGTAAAGGATGTGGGAGGGAGCATAGAGGCCAGTGTGCCACCGGTGAAATTATATGTTATAAATGTGGAAGGTCCGGCCATTACTCGAGACAATGTCCTCAGACTGAAGTGAGGACTATGGCAGTTCAAGCTGCGGATGTTCCTGTTTCTGTTGTTCCTCTTATGATCGAGGCACGGACGGTTGGTAGAGTATACACCATGGACCGTCAGCAATCAGAAAAGGCTCCAAATCTTGTGAAAGGTATAATTTATATTGATAACATGGATATTGAAGTTTTGTTTGACTCAGGAGCTACACACTCCTGTATGTATGATTTTATGGCCTTTGGGCTAAACTTGCAAATGTACGACATTTCTCCTCCGATGAAAGTGGTGACTGCTACTGGAGAGAAGTGTTACACATCAGTGTTATGCAAGGATGTGGAATTTAAATATGAAGGCCGAGATTATGTGCTGGATTTTATTTGTTTGCCGATGATCAGTCTTCAAGTTATCTTGGGAATGGATTGGTTATCAAAGAACTGTGCTATGATAGACTGCTGTGGAAAAAGAATTGTGCTCTCTGCTGATGATTCTGCTACTAGTTCTTCCCCATATCTATCTGTGTTGCAGGTTAGAAAGGCTTTGAGGGCCGGGGCATTGATATATGTCTTTGTGGGGGGTTTAGTGGGTGGAAGTCATGAGGAGATTGACGATATTCCAGTGGTGAAAGAGTTTGTGGATGTGTTTCCGGATGAGATTCCGCAGCTTCCACCGCATAGAGAGATTGAGTTCACCATTGAGTTGTTGCCTGGTGTGGGACCTATTTCTCTGGCTCCGTATCGGATGTCACCACCGGAATTAGCCGAGTTAAAGAAGCATATTGAGGAGCTTTCGGCTAAGCAGTTTATCAGGCCTAGTGTGTCCCCGTGGGGAGCACCAGTGATATTAGTTAAGAAGAAGGACGGTAGCATGAGATTGTGCACTGATTACCGTCAGTTGAATAAGGTTACCATTAAGAACAAGTATCCTCTCCCTCGCATAGATGATTTGCTTGATCAGTTGAGGGGTGCTTGTGTCTTTTCAAAGATTGACTTGAGGTCAGGTTATCATCAGATCCGAATTAAGCAGAAAGATATTCCGAAGACTGCTTTCCGATCTAGATATGGACATTATGAGTATCAGGTAATTCCATTTGGACTCACTAATGCTCCGGCGGTGTTTATGGATTATATGAATCGCATTTTCAATCCGTTTCTGGATCAATTCGTGATTGTGTTTATTGATGATATCCTGATATATTCCAAGAGTAAGGAAGAGCATGAGAATCACTTGAGAACTGTACTAAATCCTCAGAGATAAACAGCTGCATGCAAAGCCGTCTAAATGTGAATTTTGGCTTTCTCAAGTGCAGTTTCTGGGTCACGTCATTTCTGCTGATGGGGTGGCGGTTGATCCTAATAAAATTGAGGCAGTTATTGATTGGGAAAGGCCCAAGACTGTGACTGAAGTAAGGAGTTTTCTGGGTTTGGCTGGTTATTACCGTAGATTTATTAAAGGATTTTCAGAAATGGTTTTGCCATTGACCCGTTTGACCCGGAAGGATACTACATTTATTTGGACGCATGAATGCGAAGAATGTTTTCAGAAGATAAAGGAAAAGTTGACGACTGCTCCAGTGTTAGTACTTTCTGATCCGGAAGGTGAATTTGAGTTGTACAGTGATGCTTCTAAAAAGGGATTGGGTTGTGTGCTGATGCAAGATAGGAGAGTGGTAGCATATGCTTCGAGGCAACTGAAGCCTCATGAAGAAGTTATTTTCCATTACTTTGGATAATGCAGATGCGAATGACAATATAGTGAGAAATTTGAAAAGTCAGCTTGGTTTGCAGAAATTTTTGTTATGTGATGGACAGTTTTTTCATATTCGTTGTTCTGCTCACATTTTGAATCTAATTGTTCAAGAAGGGTTGAAAGTCTCTAGTGATGCCTTGAGCAAAATTAGAGAAAGTGTCAAATATTTAAGGGGCTCTGAAGGCAGAATGAAAGCATTTAAAGAATGCATTGATCAAGTGAGGGGAATTAACACTTCAAAAGGCTTATGCCTAGATGTCCCTACTAGATGGAATTCAACTTATCTGATGCTTGAAAGTTCTCTCATATACCAACGAGTGTTTGCTATTCTTGAATTCAATGATAGAAATTATAAATATTGTCCTTCACTTGATGAATGGGATAGAGGAGAAAAAATTATGGCGTTCTTGAAGCCATTTTATGATATTACTGAGTTGATTTCTGGCACATCCTACCCTACTGCCAACTTATACTTTTTGCAAGTTTGGCAAATTCAATGTAGTCTCCAGAACACAATACATGATGATGATGACATTTTAAAGAGCATGGCTGAATAATTAATTAGCAAAATACCTGTGATTAGATAATTAAGCATGTATTAGTGAGTCGAAATAAGTAAATTCCCTTATAAAATTAATTGGGGTCACTTTTGAGGTAAAAAATGTACTCTGTGAAAATTAAGGGGTATAAATGGGTGTAGACAAAAGTGCCCGAAATATAAAAATGGAAGTAGAAATATTCCTAGAAAAATATTCCAGACTGTTGGATAAAGTTTGGTAATTTATGGAATTGAGTAGATAGATGAACTAATACCCACTTAACCTGTGTTAAGTGGGAAGCCACTTAAAGGAACCCTTATTTCCCCTCCCCTACCCGTGCAACTGAAAAAGAAGAAAGAAGAAAAGAAGAGAAGAGAGAAAGGAGAAGAAGAGAAGAGAAAAGAAAGGGGAAAAACCCTAGAGTGTGCTACCATTGATGGTTTTGAGTGATTCCAAAGCCTAAACCACTTCAAATCTTCCCCTCTTTCACAATCCTAGCTTGGGTCTTGGTGGGGAATAGTGTGTTGTGAGATTCCTCCTCCCAAAGTTGCGACCCATTGGAGAAGTTGTGAGATTTGAGAGTTCCTACTTCCATGGAAGCTTGAGGAGTAACCAATCCTTGGTTGTGCAACCATTGGTGGTAAGATTCTACTCCTTGAACTCTGTTTTCATGAGAAATGTATGTTTGGGGAAGATGATGAATAGTGTTTAGGGTTTATAATTACGTGAGTAAATGGGCTAGGTTCTAGGAAGATTGAGGCCTAGAGTATGTTGAGAAAAATGCTAGGAATGACATTTAATCGGTGAAAATAAGTTTATATAGTCATATGATTTTGTTTGGAAAATCACAAGATTATGCATTTAACTATGGTTTGGCTTGTCTTTGTGACCAATGGTCTGGTTTGGTTGATTGTTGATATTGTCCATGTGATGCTTAGGATTGAGGCATTTGGACCAACCGTGAGTAACCAACCGTTGGAGCAAGCTATGGAGCTCGGTTAGCTCCTTGATGTTAATGTTGTGTGGTGAAGATTGGTGAAGAACAAAGGTTAAGTTGGAAGCATTGAGGTAAGCCTTCGGACCTTGGGTGTAATTCCCTTTATTGTTCCACCAAGCCCTGAACGGGTAATGGTGTGTGGTTGTATATAAATGCAATGAAATATTGTAATGCTTTGTTATACGTATTTGCATGCTTTGGTGTGACATAGGATGGTGTTTCCCTATGTTGGTATGTTGCATGACGATGCGTAAATCATACTTGGTAGTTTAGCTGGCCAGTAGAACTATTTGCATCTGAGTATCCTTAGGACATCTCGAGAGCTCGAGGGATTTCTCCTGGAGATGTTGTTTACACTTGCATGGATATGTATTTGCTGCATTATTATTGTCATTGCTATTACACTGTTATTGAACTATGGGGTGGAGAGATGCTCCAAGGGCCCCTAGTTTACTGGATATATTCGTATATCTCACCCCGTGTTGTTGGGGACCCCCTTTCAGGCAAGGATGCTGCAGGAGCCTCTGATGGCAAGTGGCCATACTTGAAGTAAATGGACATAGGAAGACTTAGGGTCATTTGATTAAGCATGCTATTTTGTAATTCATATGTACAAGATTGTAAATGAAGGTCATTTGTTATATGCATGCTATGTTTAATTGGTTGGACTTAGCCTATGCTCATCCCCTTTGGTATCTCTTTTGTTGATGGGAGCCAAGGAGTGATCATAGTGTTTTGTAGCTAAGTCCCATAATTTGTAATTGAAACTTGTAAACATGATGTAATGTTGTAATTATTGGGTATTTGCATATATGATGAAATGATATGTATTCCTCTATTGTGTATGAGTATCTAGAGAGACTAGAATTCATATATTGAAAGGATTACATAATGTAAATTAGGTGAGAGAAGACCTTTAGGTTGGAAAACCAATTCAAAACAAAGATACCCTGTCTTGTTGTCCAATTTTCGTATCCTATACGATAGATTTGGATCCTTGGTCTTGATGGAAGTTGTAGATATGTTTCTTAGCTTTCCATAGAGACCAAGATTGTGTAATTTGGATAAGTATAACTCAAGTTATGGTTAAAACACCACAAGTAGGTCAAACTGCCCTGTTTTGGGTGCTTGCTCCAGACTGTCCACGCTTGGAGCGTAGGATCCACGCTTGAAGCGTAGAACCACTGTCCCATTAATCTCCTCTACGCTTGAAGCGTAGAGTTCTACGCTTGAAGCGCAGAGGATCTGACGATTCAGCACCTGTCGCTTAAAAACCTCATAACTTGGGCTACGGTGCTCCGATTTGAGCGCGGTTTGAACCCACGCGTAAGTAATGAAAAATCCTATAATATTATGGGCAAATGAAGACCATAATAAGTGAAATGAAAGTATGGTATTAAGCTTTAAGTATGTTATTCTGCAATGTATTATGGTTATGGTCACGCAATTGGGTAATTTTAATTCGGCTTGTTTTAAAAGAGAAATTTAACCGGATTTTAATTGCACCAATGTGATTGTAACTGCGCTTAATATCATAAGTCAATATTAACAAACCGGTTCTAGAACGGGGTGTTACATAAAGGATGATGGAAAAATTTGACAAATATTGGGAGGAATATAGTAGTGTGCTTGCACTAGGAGCGCTTCTTGACCCATGAATGAAGACTTCTGCTTTGTATTATTGTTATTCCAAAGTTAATCCATTAACAAGTGAAGCAAAATTAGAAGAAATAAAGAAAAATGCATACAATCTCTTTGACAATTATGCATGCATCATTCCTCCCTCTTCAAATGCTTTATGTCAAAGTGGCAGTGATGTTACGAGTGCATCTTCAAGTTTCAATATCAAAAGAGAAGAAGGGATTTTCAGAAATCATGCTCCAAGTAAGTTTATTTCATTTTGAAATGTTAATTTATTTACTTGACATTGTATTTTTTTAAGACTTATATTTTTATGTGTTTAACTTGTCAATTATGGTTAGGAATTGAAAAAGCACAATCAGCCCTTCAATGCAGCAAAGATTGTAAAATCTCAACTTGATGTTTATCTGGGAGAGGAGAATTTGGATTTTGATGATGATACATTTGATTTATTACAATGGTGGAAGGGGAGAGCTAAACGTCTTCCAAATCTATCACTAATGGCTCGTGACTTATTAAGCATTCCTATTACCACTGTTGCATCTGAATCTGCATTCAGCATTGGGTCACGGATCCTTAATAAATACAGAAGTAGTCTCTTACCTGAATGTGTTGAAGCTTTGCTTTGTACCCGTAATTGGCAGAATGGTTTTTCCGGCACTGGTAATTTATTTAATTTGAGTTCATTTTATATTGAACGATACTTGTTTGTAAAATTAATTATTTTCTTTTTTCAATTGTTATTTATATAGATGAAGGTGTCGATGATGTGAAGATTGATGATGTGAAGATTGATGAATGATGACGATGGTAGCTCATGTTTTGTTGGAGCTTCTTCAATGCAATGAATTAAGCAAGCAATTTGAATTTGTGATTTTTTTTCCAATTTGAATTAACATTGGTGTGTATTGTAGCTAAACTTGATAATTGGTTTCATGCATTGATATTTCTATTTTATTTTTTGGATTGGCTTGTAGAATTAGTTTTAAACAGAATTCTTATGGTACTTTGATTCTTAAATATTATGTGTTTTATGTGTTTTTTATGCTTTTTTTTTCCTTTTTTGTTTTATTTTAGTAGTTTTTTTATTTTGAGCGGGCTGGCCCGCCAGCCCATTCATAAAACGGGACGGGTTATGAAGTTCAACCCATTTTACCAAAACGGGGCGGGCTGGCCCGGCCCGGCCCATTTTGGGCGGGCCAATGGCGGGCCGGGACGGGCCAGCTCGTATTGCCAGCCCTAACCTTTATACTGATGATAGACAAATATATACGCCTATGCAATCTGTGTACACTCATGCTACTAATTTTAAGGGTTTTTTTTTTTTTTTGGATTACAAAAGGAAATCAAAGCAAAACAGAAGCAGAGCATGCCATATGGAGGCCCCTACAATCCTCAAGCACAAGGTCCCTACACCCAACAGGAGGATAAGAAAACCAACTAGTATCCCAACTATCATCAACCCTGAGTTTGGCTAACCAATCAGCCACACGGTTGCCTTCTCTATAAGTATGCACTATATTCACATGCCCAATAGCAGCTAACAAATCTGTGATTTTATTTACAGTAAGGAAGCACGGGTGAGATCTAGCACATCCATTCTTAATCAAGTCAATAGCCACCAAAGAGTCACTCTCTAAGATGACATTACACAGCTTCTGACTCCAAATCCACTCCAAACCAATCAAACAACCCCAAAGCTCAGCCAAAAGCACAGATCCCTGGCCAAGCCTTTTGGAAAAGCCCTGCAACCAACTCCCATTAGCATCTCTAAGAACTCCTCCACAAGCTAAATTGCAACCATTATCTCTACAAGACCCATCAACATTAAGTTTAAAACACCCTTCTGGGGGGGCCTTCCAAGCAACCGAGACATCTCTCAAAGGCTCCCAAATTAAACCAGCCCCCTTTAACAAATCATTAGCAGAAGCAATATTCAGGATGTTAAGGTGAGTCTGCTTAAAGAAATCCTGAGGAGATAAGCTACTCCTGTTGAAAATGAGGTTATTTCTGTCTTTCCAGATGTACCAACAGATCACCCCAAAGTCTAAGTGCCAATTTGAGTTATGGTTTTTAGGCTTGAGATTAGCCATTAACCAAGAATCAAAAGGCAACCGAAAAAACAGCTCCCTGCTCGAGCTATCCACCCAGTGGTTCCACACCTCTCTGGTCCAAAAGCAAGTCCTAAAGATATGGTCCCTATCCTCCAAAGGATTATTACATCTAGGACAAAAAGAGCTATCAACCATATGCCTCCTGACTCTTTCAGCATTAGTGAGAATCTTGCCATTAAGAAGGAGCCACAAGAACATCTTGACCCTTTGGGGCCCCCCCACCTCCAAATCAACTTCCAATCAAAAGAACCATTAAAAATGGAAGGGGGGCATAAAGACGAATAAGCTGAACTAACAGTAAACATACCAGAATGAGAATGCTTCCATAAGATCCTATCTCTGTCATCAGCAGCCTTAGGGGGAGGGATAACAGAAATAAGAGTGACAATGTCAACAGGAAGGAATTGATTCAAAAAATTCCAATTCCAACCCCCATCACCTGATAATCTGTCAGCAACTCTCCAGCTCAAATACTCCTCAGGAATCACCCTAATCACAACATCCATCAGCCTATTGATACCAGGGACCCAACTATCCCTCCAAAAATCAACATTTCTACCATCACCTAGCAGGATCCTGGATCCAGATTGGACATGCTCCCAGACCTTCTGAATGCCTTTCCAAGTATTAGAAGCATTCATTGAAACAGAAAGGTTAGGAATCAAATCATTAGAAACCTTATACTTGGCTTTCAAGATTTTCACCCAAAGATCTTCAGAATTGCTGATGAGGCCAAAACCAAGCTTCATGAAGAAAGCTCTGTTAATTCTGCCCTGATCCCTGAGCCCCAGACCTCCTTCCAGCTTAGGCTGGCAGACCTTATCCCACTTAACCAGATGAGGCCTCTTCTGGTTGTGAGTGGAACCCCAAAGGAAGCTCCTAGTAATCTTCTCAATTTCTTTGCAAACACCAGAAGGCAGGAAGGCAGTTTGCATAGTGTAGGCAGGAAGGGCTTCCAACACAGCTTTAGCAAGGGTGCTTCTGCCAGCCAAAGAAAGGGAATTTTGATTCCAAGAAGATAATCTTCTATTAACCCTATCAAGAATATAACCAAAGGATTTCTTGGATATTCTTCTGTGATGCATAGGGACCCCCAAATATTTTCCCAAATCAGCTGTGATGCCCACACCCAAACAGTCACTAATCTCCTTGGCCTTGTTAAAGCACACATTTTTAGAGAAATGAACTCTAGTTTTCTCCTTGTTAACCTTTTGACCCGAAGCCTCAGCAAACACTTTGAGGACTTGGTTGATCACATGAGTTTGGTCAAGGCTAGCTTCAGCACACAAGATGATATCATCAGCAAAGAACAAATGAGAAAGAGGGGGAACACCTCTTTTCAGCACCACAGGCTTCCAAGCCTTCACCTCCACAGCTACTTGGATAAGATGGGCCAGCCTCTCCATACAAAGGACAAACAAGTAAGGAGATATGGGATCCCCTTGCCTTATCCCTCTCTTAGGGATGATCTCCTTAGTAGCCACCCCATTCCACAACAGGTTAAAAGAAGCAGTGGAAATGCAGCTAAAAACCAAGTCAGACAGGGGAGCAGGGAATTCAAGATCCTTCATAGTTTCCTTAATAAAACTCCAACTTAGCCTATCATAGGCTTTCTCAAGATCCACTTTTATCATCATCCAACCCTTGCTGCCACTCCTACACCTCATGGAATGAAGCACCTCTTGAGCAACAATGATGTTATCCGAAGTCTGTCTACCCTTGATGAAGCTGCTTTGAGTAGGAGCAACTAACTTGGGCATTAACTCTCTTAATCTCTCAGAAATAGTTTTTGTAATGATCTTGTAAATCACATTACAAAGACTGATAGGTCTGAATTCCTTCATATTCTCAGGGCTGTCCTTCTTGGGGACCAAGCAGATAAAAGTCCTATTTATCTCCTTAACTTTCTCAGGGAATTGGAAGCAATCTTGAACCAAATTAACAACAGAACCCCCAACCGTATCCCATTGGCTCTGGAAAAAGATAGCATGCAGGCCATCAGGACCTGGAGCCTTGAACTTGCCCATCCTGAAGACAATCCTCCTTATTTCATCCTTGTTAGGAATACGAGCCAGCTTAAGCTTTTCCAGATCAGACAGCTTAGGGAAAAGCCCCTGAATAGGGAAGAAGCCATCATCAGGAAACTCAGCTTTAAACAGATTTTGGTAATAGGAAACAGCCATATTAACCAGAATGTCAGGATCAGCATGCCAGACCCCATTATCATCCTTAAGAGAAAGAATTCTGTTATGCCTTCTTCTAATAACAGTGGAAGAGTGAAAAAACCTTGTGTTTCTATCCCCAAATTTCAGCCAAAGGCATCTAGATCTCTGGAACCAAGTAACTTCTTCCTGGAGAAGGATAGCTTGGAGCTCCTTCCAAAGATTTTTCTAAAGCAGATCTAAGTTATGATCAAACCTCCCATTTTTATAACTGTCAAGCCCCTTCAGCCTAGCATAGATTCTATTTTTCTGCTGCAAGTTCCTTCTGAAAGTATGCTGATGCCAATCAATAGCTTCTTTTTCAAACCTGTTTCTAGCCTGAACCCAGTTCACACTATTATTCCAGCTACACTTAACCAATCTACTAAAATCCTGGTTAGTCAGCCAAGCAGCCAAGAATTTGAAGGTTCTGGAATGCTCACTAGGCCTAGGGGGCCCACACTGGCTCAACAACAAAGGCCTATGATCAGAATTGAAGAAAGGCAGGTGAGAGATAAACCTGTCAGGCCAGCTAAGGTTCCAAGCTTCATTAGAACAAGCCCTATCAATTCTCTCATGGAGCCTCCCTCTCTTCCAGGTGAAGTTAGGACCCTTGAAGCCCAAATCACTAACTTTACAGTTAAGTAAGCATTGTTGCATATCAATAATGTTGTCCCAGCAGGCTTCACAACCACCAATCTTCTCATAAGACTGCAACACAGAGTTAAAATCACCAAGTAACACCCAAGGCTCCTGGACAGATTGACTAACAATCTCAAGCTCAGCCCAAAGCTCCTTCCTCTCCAAACGCCTAGGGCTCCCATAGACAAAAGACATAAGCTCGGATTTCATAGACAACAGATGAACAACCCGAATGTGAACCAACTGGTGGTGGGTAGATAGAATATCAATATCAACCACTCTATCATCCCAGAGCACCCAAATTCCTCCTGAATAGCCAATAGCATCCTGCTTAAAGAACTTCGGGAATCCCAAGTTCTTGATAATAACATCTCCCTTTGAACCATTAGTTCTAGTCTCTAGCAAAACCAAGATATCAAATCTAAAACGAAATTTAAGATCTCTAATGAGAGTGGCAAAACCCTTTTTGCCAGCTCCCCTACAATTCCAAATGCAAACAAACATAAAGATACAAACAGCAAAAGAGAAAAAATCCCTACACAAGACCAGACCAAAAGAGGGTCAAATAACAGGATCTCCCTTAATGGGAGAGTGTACCTCAGAGTCCTGGCTAGCCTGGAACTGCATAGAAGAGCTAGGCTGAGCATCATCTTTACTTCCTCTGCTTTTCCTGCCTTCTTGCTTCAGAAAACCAGCATCAGAAGCCTTAGCTCCAGGGTTAGATCTCCCTTTCTCCTTATTTCTGCTAGACTTGAAGGATCTTTCCAACACTGAATTAGGGGGGAATATTTTCAATGTCATCCTTCTTTTGTAAAGGACTGGAGGGACCCCTACCCTTGTCCTTCCCTTCCTTCTGACTGCTCTTCTTGACCCTCAACTCAGGTCCCTTAGGTTTCTGCCTCTTGTCAGAGCTGTTAGAAGCAGCAATGCCTCCCAAGGAGCTGGGATCAGGCCCTTCTTCCTTAGATTGGTCACCAATCTCCATAGCAACAGGAGCCGAATTCAGGACAGGATCCTTACCAGCCCCATCACATGAGTTAAACTCCACACAGTCCCCTTTGACCTTGCTGTCATTGGGAATAACCTTCTGTTTACCCACAAGAGAAGTTTCACCTTTAGTCTCCCCCCTGGATTTATCAGGAACAGCCTTTAATTTCCTTCCTCGAGCTTGTCTTTGGACTACCATCCAATCACCAAAGGCCTCAGGCTGAACTAACTCTTGTTTGACTTGGACATTGGGGTTAGGGTCGAGCTTAGAAGGAATCTCCCTTTCAGCCTCATTATGGGGCACCTGAGTGACCCCATTAGGACACTAATCCTTCCTATGACCATAGACTCCACATTTGAAACAAATTAAATGGAGACCTTCATAACCTACTTGATAGGTTTTCTCCCCTATCATGAACTTGGCCAGGAAAGTCTTCCTTAGATCAACCTCAACACAGATCCTGGCAAATCTCGCCCTCTCAGTGATTGTTTCAAGACCAGAGTCACTTTTCCTCAAGGAGTTCCTATCCACTTTGAGAGTCCTCCCAAAAATGTTCCCAATATTCCATAGATGATGAGCTGTGTACACTTCCATCGGAAGGCCAGGAATTCTAATCCAGACAGCCATCTTCTTGACCTGATCATCATAAGGATCAAAAAAGGGCCTCCATCTCTGAACCACCACATAGTGATCATTGACAAGCCAAGGCCCCTCTTCGAGCACATGACGGTAATCCTCATCATCTTCAAATCTAAGAAGCAGGAAACCATTATCCAAATCAATAAGCTCATAAGAATTCACCAGATTCCACTGTCTTTGGAACCTCGCCATCAAAAACCTGGGTGCTATTTTCTTGCCTAGCAACTTAATGATCAGAGCTTTACGCCATGGCTTGCAGTCCTCCTTGTGCTGAGCCTTCGATATATGGTAGATCGGACAAAGGGGATCACCTGAGATCACCTGAGGAAACTCATCAACAAGATCAGCTTCTTCTTCCTCCCTCCTTTGTCTGGTCAACCAGTCCTCATCCTCACTATCCGAGATCGAACCTCCATTCAGTTTGAGAAGTTTATCCTTGTACGACACTTCCTTACATCGCGAGCCATTAGAGCTCGTCACAAATCTCAGGGTAGGTTGCACTCCTGAATTCGGTTGAGGATCAGAACCCTCTTCAACCTTATCCAGCATTTGATCATCCATGGTCAGATCTACCAGCATCTCACCCTTCGATTTCTTGCCACTCCTAAGGAGAAGCTCCTCCTCCTCAGACAATCTCTCCCTTCCTCCCTTACCTACATCACCATCCACAGCAGCCTGCATCTTGCAACTCAAGAGCGATCGAAAACGAAACCAGAACCAAAAGTCTCACAAACCCTAACAGAGCAGAAAAAATCGCGCGCGTTGATCTACGCGCCTAACCCATAGATAAGGGTTTTATTAATGTTATATAACATAATGTAAGTGTTGTTTCCAACTCTCACATCAAAAGGGAGAGAGAAATTGGAATGATGAAAGAGAAAGAAAAATATGTGGACCCCACCTCTTTAATGTGTGTATGGGAAAATGAAGTTATATTATATTAAATGATAAACATAAAATCCTAGTTTTAATTGCAAAAGCGGAAAAGCCTAATGCATGTAGCTTGTTAAAGTTTCTGCTTAATAAATATAGTCCTGATTCGGTGATTCCTGTAATTTGATCAAAATTTGTTTTCAATTTCTACTTTTAAAACATTCCCATTTATATTGGGAAGATGATTACTTCCCATTTTCACCAAGATCAAGAAATTTGGGCAAACCCAGCTATGCTTGGCCGCCGCAAAGGTCAATTCAAGCTTTCGGCTCAATTCTTCACATATTTCTTCTCTTTAAGTTTGAAGGAATAGAGATGCAGCTAGAAAGAGGTGGTTCATTGGAGAAGGACCAAACAAATAATGATATTCAATATTTAATACATAACATTGTATACACATATAATAACCAAATAGTAAAAAATGTCAATAAAAAAGATTTTAATATCCTGATTTTGAGATTGAAGAAGATCTCATAAAAATTTAATAGTAAAACTAGCCATCATTATTTTTTTTAAATAAAAAGGAGTTTCTAAGACTTGTAATGTGAAAAGAAAAACAATAAGTGCAAGTGCATTGGTCCAGGAGAAACTCTATTCCGAAATCAAATATCTACCAAAAAGATATGATGATGATACTTAAATTACGATGTTTAGACTTTAGACCACTTTCAATCAAATATATATGACCAAAGCTACGTGCCAGGATGTAACACAACATGATACAACTTAAATTTCAAAATCATGGGATCAATCGCATTAGAATTTTGAAGAGTGGACAACAAAATGGAAATGGAGTCTTCGGTATCACATGTAGTAGACCGGAATGATTAATTACTATAGAAAAGAAATGTATGGTAAATGTTGGACTTGATAAAATTCTATTTTGGACGTTTCTTCAGTTAAATCTTGCTAAAGTCAAACCCATGTTGGGCTTGATAGCTGTCTCCTACCATCACGGATCATCTTGCGCCATCGAAGATGCCTAAAAAATTGTTGTTTGGCGAAGTACCAAAAACTGAAAACTTTACTTCGGGAAAGGGGTATCATTCCTTAGTTTTGCCGTTTGTTTAGAAAAAATCTTTCAAATGACTTGACACCGTTGGATTCATTTATGGGTTTTATTAAGGGTTTATAAGAGTTATGTTGTAGTAAAAGTGATTGTGTTATGTTATAGAGATTCATTTTGCGTGGCGGAATTTTATTTTATTTTTTTTTGCCAACTCTCACATGTAGAAAAGTTTGTGTGGTCATGTTAAAGGAGAGAAACCCTTTTGAAATGTTATGAAACAGAAAAAAAAAATAGGGATAGACTCCATCTCTTTAATATGTGCGTAGGAATGTGAAATTATATTATGTTACGTGATAAACATTAAACCTATCATTTATTCATTTGACCATTCTCATGGGTTTGGCATGAGCTAGCCTCTTCTATGCCAAACCTTTCCTAGGTCATAGGCAGATGACACCTTTCCTAGGTCATGCTATTCCATGCGGGTCCCTCTTAGGGAACATCTTTTTTTCTCCCTCATAATATATAGATTATAGAAGGACCAGGTGAATATGATAGTGTTTGTTACAAAGCCTGACTTAATTGGTACATAATATATTTATGGCATGGTTTATATGAGTCGTTGATATATCCATGATAAGGGACCGAGCACAACTAACTTAATTGGTTTTATGATTTATAAAGGAGGCGAAACTATTGAAGTGGCCAAAGAAATTTAACAATAATTGCTTATTGGTTGAGAGATTCTGTGCAATCATGGTTGCGGGTGTGAAATACACCGGTCCGAGAATGGTAGAAGAAACGTGCGTTTTTTTTTAAGCGCCACGTATACGAAGATAAGTCAACGTCGCTTCCGAATCAAAGAACCCGGCGATGTGCACATTGCACCGAATAAATTTTTGGTGCTACTGTAACACCTAGATTCAGTACATCCTACGAATAGAAATATTACACTTCATAGAAGAGAAAAAAAATATGACAGAAAAAAGATAACTTTAACTTGCATTTAACAATTTTATTCATAGGATGTACTGAATCTTTAGTGCAACACTATCACCAAAGATTTATTCCGTAATCATCAATCATACATTCATTCATACCTCAACCCAACACATACTTAAATTTTTTTTAAGAAAATAACTTTTTTTATGTTATAAAAAATAATTTTATTTCTTATACACACATAAAGATTATGAGATATCAGAGAGACAAACTCGTCTCAAACAGATAATTAGAATAGAAAAAAAAATTCTTAGATGTTATGTGAGTCTGAATCCTAAGTGCACGAGTCCCTTCCCCGATTCAATATATATCGGAAACTTTTACCATTATACATTGGGCTAAAGCACCATTTTAAAGCTTTTGGATAAAAGAATTACCTGGTTAAAGTTGATTGGATAAGTTTTTTCAAAGTAATGCAGTCAAACATGTCACCTATGCTAACGGGACTAATTTTATATCGTATACACACAGTTTATAACTTGATCGGTATCCAAATCAAATGACTTTTTTTATCTCACATAACTTTTCGAGATCTACGCAATGACACCTCATTTGACATATTTTATCTCCCACAAATATAGTTTGAAGATCTTATGGATAAACACTCTTGTGATTGTGGTACAATTGTTATAAATTCAAACTATGTTTGTGGGAGATAAATTATATCAAATGAAGTGTCATTGCATAAATCTCGAAAAGTTATGTGATATAAAAAAAATCATTTAATTTTGATACCCGAGTCACAAATTATGACCTTCTGAGGCTTTACGGTAATTGGATTACATACGTGGCGCTGACATGATACGAGTCCCGTCAGTATTAGTGATGGGAGTAGTCCTGTCAACGTAGCATGTTTGAGTAAATGGTGCTTTTCCCTTATGCATTGCATTAGTCGTCAAACAGTAGCAACACACACAAAAAAAAAAGGTCATGTGACTCGACCATTAATTCTGTAATATTCTGTTTTTTTTTTTTTTTCATTCCTAGTACTTAAATAAACTTGTTTTTACTTTTAACTAATTGACTTTTCCAATCCAAGTAAACATAAATTATTTATGCTGAGATTAAAAGATTTATAAGTATATTTATTGAAGCCTAATTTCAAATAAATGAACTAATTAAAAAAATTTAATTATATGTCTACCCTATATAAAATACGAAAAATATATTTATCATATTTTATGAGATAAATTTATCTCATGTTCATACAAAAAATTAGTGTGACCTATTTGTTTTTTTTTTCTCTCTCTCTCTCTTTCTTAATGGATCCTACGAATTTTTTTTTTATTGCATGAACAATTTTGTCTCGAGAAACATATTTCCCGTAAAATATTTATCCTCCGTTATACCAACTTCTTGTATGAACCGTTGCTCATAACGTTATTGTTATTGTAATGAAATGGGGAAAGAGGAAGGATGTGTCTAGATTCATTTAAGCTAATAGCAAGTTAGTTTATCGCGTAAAGGGGTTTTTGGAGTGAAAATAATTTGTTCTTTTCCATGATAGAGAGTAGAGGGAAAGGGACTAATTAAGAATAAAATATATAAAAGTGTTCTTTACTCATATAAATCACTTTTCGGAAGTGGAAGTTGTAGTTTAGTCAAATAAAGAGCTTCGAAATCACTCCAAGTTCCCCACCAAATTGCTCTTTCACTCTCCTTTTAATTTATCGACCAATCAAATTAAGGGACTTTTATTTTTGGTGGCCCTCAATACATTGGTTATAGTAAATATCATTATTAAGTAAAAAGAATAAAAATAGAAGAAGCTGCAAATAAGTTAACTTATTCATATTTCCTTCAAACACACGATAAACGAGGGCTAATATAATACGTTCGTTCTATTGATCCAAATGAGAAACTGCCTTTGGCAAACTATGGAAAGATTCAGTATAGTTGGAAATTGGTTTATGGTTGGCACTTTGTGGTCCTCATGATGCCAAACTTGAATTACGTTTTAGCTAATGCCTGGTAAACTCGTGAATAAGCTCAGTCCACGTTATTCCAGAATTGGATGATATCCTAACCTTATTCCAGAATTGGATGATATCCAAACCTTATTCCAGAATTGGATATTATCATCTCTATATTGATCATTTTGAACTGCATCATGCGAAATGGGATAGTTCCTAATATATTAATGGTCCTTGTGCAAACATAATTATTTGCCTTAAGCTAAAATGAAAGTTTTTATTGAGATTCGTACCACTTTGGTAAATGCCCATATCACAAGATTTGAAGTGGAAATACGCACATGATTTGCTAACAAACACCAGCATTGTCTTAACAAAATCTAGTGGTCCATTGTGCGGCTATTAAGTGTTTTACATTAAATAAAGTTCATATTGTAATTATTTTAGGACTTTCCCTTCTTCAGAAGCATATGAAAGTATTACGCCAAACCTTTTCTTGAGGTTAAGTTAATTAAATTAATTTCCAAATTACCTTTTACAAGTCATGAAGCCGACATAGAGTTTTGCATCTCAAGTTCTTGTCCATTTTTACTAATGTCATTTCTTATCAACTCATCTAGTTCTTGTCGTGATTGAATGAAAAAGAATAATCTTAAGAAGGAGAAAATGTTAACTCATTTTATGTAATACATAAATGGGCAATACTTTTCTCATGTTACATGAAATAACATTATCTTATGTAGAGATATAATTAAATGGGTCCCACAATTAAAAGAAAAGAAAAAAGAATATTGGCTCGGATTTCGATGTGTGTATAACATGAGATAAGTTTTTTATGTAACACGAGATAAACATTTACCTGTATAAATAACATGTATTTGCGTAATGCGTATATTTCATCTATTTTTTTAAAGCAATAATATTATATGAAATAGTCAATGAGTCACTTAAGAAAATAAAATTGAGATCTTAAGTAAAATCGGAAGGCAAATAAAAAAAATCACAAAATAATTAAATTATAACGTAAGAAAATCATAGAAACATAAAATTGTTTGAAATATTAATAAATTTATTTTGATGAAAAAATCATATAAACATAAAATTAAAATAATTAATCGAGATTTTAACTATCATATTCAAGAGAATGCATTTTCTTCTTGTCGTGATACCCTACAGAATTAATATAGGATTTTATAATTCTCATATTGAAGGAGAATTGAAATCTCATGTTGTAGAGATAAAAAACATGTGGGACCCATGTGGTAGAAAAAATTGGTTGTAGGACCCATGTCAGCACGGAAAACGAAAGGTGTGTAGAAAAATTTTAATTCTCATGTTGAATGAGAATTATAAAACCCACTAATTTAATAAGGTAAAGGGAAATAAAAATATGAAATGATGTATGACGATAGATATTGTTAACAGGCGAATACATGAATGGCCCACAAAATTTGGATATATATGTATCTGTAGATTTTTCTATTAGTTTGATCCTTTTTTTATACCATGATTAAAATTTAATTAGCTAGGTTCTCATGTCCTGCTCATTAACGTATTAGGTCAACTATATAATCTTCAATACAAAATGTGCGTATGATTGTCAATAACAACTGAATGGGATCCAGTTTGGCAAACCACTGTCTAGGTTTATATTCAGAGGAAAATTTATTAGAATATGTCAGATTTGTTTTATATAATAATCTCGGTCCATTTAACTAGTCCAGTAAATCATTGTGGGCATCAATGTTTCATTCTCTTTTTTTCCAGACATAAGGGGTAAAAGTCTTACAGTTGGCTTAATCAGGTTGTAGTCATTGTAGAGGTACCAGAGAAAGAAAGGGCATATTTCATTATATAAAGTGAATGAAACTTTAATTATTTTTATTATATTCATAGAATGACTATAGGAATTGGTGGGGTTAATTTTCATGAATTTAAACGGTATAATTAGTAACTGCATATTGATTATCAACTTGTCGAAAATCATCAATATAAATATTATTTCCATACTCTCCCATCCTTCAGCTTTCTTTCCTTTAAAAAACGGGGGACACACTAGCAGCCCGCTACCTTGTTTCCAAGTACCAAACTAAAATTATGATAGGAGAACCAAAATATTTTGTTGGGAGCAGGGGCTGATGGCGTGGAGAGATTGTTATTTGGGTTTTATATTTCTCATTTTGAGAATTCAAACTTTCCTACACACTTTTTGATTTCCGTGCTGACATGGGTCCTACATCTAATTTTTTTTCTAACACATGGGTCCCACATGCTTTTTATCTCTACAACATGAGATTTCAATTCTCATTTAACATGAGAAATATAAAACTCTTGTAATTTATGGAATAAGTGAGCAATGATATTAAGTGAGTTTAGACATCACAATCAAACCCAAAATCTTAAGACATTAGCTATATGAGTCTCACTTATGTGATACTCACTTAGTCCATTTTTAACCAATGTGAAATTTTACTTGCTTACACTTTGATTCCTCAATATCTCCCTCTCATGTGTGAGTTCTAGGCCCACATTCTTTACCCCCAAGGAAAAACTTTTTCAAGTATTCATAGGGTTTATCAATGCTTGACTTCTCATCAAACATCGGCTCTTCAATCAAGGCTTGGTTGCACTCATCAAGACCTTGGCTTTCCACATCTTCAAATACTCGGATAACCACATGTCAATCCTTCATTGACTCGGATACCACTATTGTGTCTCAGAGCTCTACAATTTGCAGCCTAGCCTCTATGTCAAATTGCCCAACCTTCTTTAAATCAATTTATGGAAGTGTTGATGAATAGTAAATCATAAATTAAACAAAGATAGGGAAAATAGAGAACTCCAAAACTTTTAATGTGGAAAATATCTTTGACATGAAGAGTAAAAATTACGGAACTAAGTCCAGAAAATTTCCACTATGAATAATGAGATTATAAAAGATTTTTTCTAGCTCACTAACCAAGGGATTTTACTCTCTAAATAATAGATCTACCCTCAAGTGTCTCGCACACACAACTATTTCTATATATAAAGATAGAGATCTTATTTTAGAGACTATTCTTCTTTTTCCATCAATGACTCTGATCGTTTTTTTCTCAAATGATCTTTGTATGTGGCTTGTGTATTATCTTGCACGTTTATCTTTCTCTGTATCCGCCTCTATTTTCTCTCTCTTGTTGCTCTGATGGCTCAGCACCTTAACCTCTCTTATAAACAAGAGATTAGGATATTAATTAATTTGGATCGATCTGGGCCAACCCAACATATATATCACGCAATGCTTCCACTAAATTGAAAAACTAATCATCAACACGGTCTAAAAAAGAAAACAACAACCAGAGCATAATATATCACTCATTGGAAGTATCTTCACCAAGAACTGTACTACAAGATTGGATTTTTGAATATAGTAAGTAGCTCCAACTAAAATGATTACGATACATAACCCACAAAATATGGCATTTATATTGCTGCATTATTACAATTATTTTAGAATTTATATAGGGCCCTATCAAATTTATTAATTTATTTACGCCATCATTCTTATTTATGCACTACCGTAATTCTTAGTTCACTTTTACTTAATTTAGTTAAATATAAATATAAATATTTGGGCCTAGTGGATAAAACGATGAAGAAAGAGGGGAGAAATTAATATATTATTTTTTAAATAATTGATTACTAAAATATAACATTTTGAACTAATTTACTAATCTATAGCAACTACTCACATCCAAAATATGTGATTCGAAATAGGGGTGTTCATCAACCGATCCAAATCGATTCAAACAGCGGTGATCGAACCGAAAAACCAATAAACGAATAAATCGGAAATCGAAAAACCGAAAAAAATCGCAAATTTTAATTGGATTAGATCAGTTTTTAGATGGGTTGATGAAAACCGATCAAATATATGAATTCTTCTCTACCTACTTGGGTCTTTTCCCGATCATAGCCCAAAAATTTCTAAACCCAAGACCCATTAACTCATCAACTAAACCCAAGAAAAAATCTGGCCAGATCTCAACAATTTTTTTTATCTTTTTAAAGCTTCATATCTCATTGCACAAAAAACTATATTATAATTTACTAATGCTTTTGTAATTTAAAAAATAAATAAATTTACAAAACCAGTATATATAAAAGATTTTATTTGTACAATAATCATGAAATAAGTTTTAGGATTTTCAAAAAACCGAAAACCGATCCAATCCAAACCCAAAAAATTGGATTTGATCGGATCAGATTTGATAAAAAATTCAAACCGAATAGATGATTATATGATCAAATCGAAGGGATTGAATCATATGATTTTTACTTCCAAAACCAATCCACTCTAGACCGTGAACACCCCTAATTCCAACACCCAAATCAAAAATTATGATATTTCAAAATTTTGATAAAATCATCAATTTTTTTTATCTTGTGTTATTATTGGATGAGTTACATTTAAATTAGGTAGGACCAAGTACCTAATACTTCTTATTTGGACGCAAACCAATCTTCCTATTTTGGGTGTAACTAATGGGGAAAATATTATCTTTTTATAATTTTCTTATTTAAATAATAATATTAAAAAAGAAAATTTCCGAAAAAGAGAGTAAAAGCCTACCTTGGGCCGGCGAGGAGTGTTTTAGTGCCATCACTTGTGGCGGCAGACAATTCATGTTTGACTAAGAACCAAAAGACCTATTCAGGATTTGACACGAGTGCCAAGTTCCTATTGCAAATTGCAATTCCGACGCCTAGTCAAAGCAAGCTACCTATTAAATATTAAAATTAATAATAATAAAAAATCTCACTCTTAATGAGTCTTTCAAAACTGACCATCATTAAAAGCGTCTAAATGGTTAATGAGACTTTCCAAACTCACCATTCCCATGGTTAATAATAATACTTAATACCTCTATTTCACTGCATATTAATTGTTGTTTCCATTTTATTCTAACTCTATTTAATCACCATTTTTTTTTACTTCTTTTTTTTTTTTTTTTTTTATTTGAAGATTCTCCGAACCTCAAATCCCACCCAACCAAGCTGAGTGAGGGCACTTCCGTCATTCCAGTGAAATCGCATGACCCTTTTTGACACACACATAAGCTTCTCTTTAAATACTCAAAAGATCTATACTCACACATACTCAATCTGCATCTGATCACAGTCATCACCGTGCCGGTGACCGAGTTCCGGTCTCTTCTCAACTCGGAACTCAGTCCTTCCCCCCATTTCGATTTTTTCTTCTTCTCTTCATATCACAAATTCATTTTCCCTTCTTCTTTTGGCTCAGATTGGACATTGGACGAAGGAAATTCCAGAATTGACTAACCAGAAAAGCGAATGGGTTCGGAATTGATTTTCAGAGGGCACGAGACCCAACCAGTGAACGACTCCTACTCGCCGAAGCCGAACAAGCCATGGCTCTCCGTGACTCGCCCGATTCGCTACATGCTCCGTGAGCAGCGACTCGTCTTCGTCCTCGTCGGCGTTATCATAGCCTCCTTGTTCTTCACACTCGTGCCTTCCTCGTCCTCCTCCTCCTCATCGTCCTCCTCACGCGCTGCTTCGTACGAGGCTCTTCCGATCTCATACTTCGAGCGCGAGTCGAGGCAGACGGTGTATCAGCACCGTATGGCGGCGGTGCATTCGGTGGGGAAGGTGCCGTTGGGGATTAAGAGAAAGGGGCTCCGGATCGTGGTAACGGGCGGGGCGGGTTTCGTCGGGTCGCATCTTGTGGATCGGTTGATTGCCAGAGGGGACAGCGTGATCGTTGTGGATAATTTCTTCACGGGAAGGAAAGAGAACGTGATGCACCATTTTAGTAACCCTAGATTCGAGCTCATCCGACACGACGTCGTTGAGCCTTTGTTGCTGGAGGTTGATCAGATCTACCATCTCGCTTGCCCCGCATCCCCTGTTCATTACAAGTTCAACCCAGTCAAGACTATCATATCCTTTTTCATTATTATTATTATTATTATTTTGTGCATTTTTTTTTAAATATTCAAATGGTTCGTAGCTCCCCCCAACTAGTTCGATTGGGGAGGATCTAGATGTGGTATTGAGGAGGATCGAACACATGCTTTGCTGACCATGTGCCAACTAAGCTGCCCCATTTGATTATTTTGTGCATTAAATTCAATGTTTATTTAGGGATCTGGTGCTTCTATTTGGAGTCCTTAATTGTGATTGTGTTCACAAGACCAATGTGGTGGGGACCCTAAACATGCTGGGGTTGGCTAAGAGAGTGGGCGCTAGGTTCTTGCTAACCAGTACCAGTGAGGTTTATGGAGATCCTCTGCAGCACCCTCAGAAGGAGACTTATTGGGGCAACGTCAATCCCATTGGTCAGTACCATCTTCTTCTCTTTTTCTTGTATATTTACACTTTTACTTTTCTCCGGTGACCGGACCTCTGTTCCCATTAGATTAGAATTCTCGGGGGCAGAAGCATCGCAGCCTTGCAGCGGGGCTTTGCGTGCTTTCTTTCTGAAACTGCAAACTCTTTTTCTGGGCTTTTTTGTTACCTAGTAATACACGTGGAACAAAGTAACTGGACCACCTTATAGGAATTTCAGGCTCTCGTCGTCGAGGAACCCGTGATTTGCGGGTCCACATAATGAAGTTGTTGTCGTTTTTCTTCATGATCACATTGCATTGCAGCGGTTAAAGGTGAAAACCATGCCGTAAAACTGTAACTGAAAAAAGCAAGAAAGGATTAGCAGGGTTGAATTAAGGGTACGGGGTGGGGGTGGGGGGTGGCAGCACCATGTAGGTTTGGTTTGTGATTTGATTTCAGGGACGGGGGGAGGGGCACTTTGGTCCGTAAGATCGTGACCTGCAACGCTCAGAACTTTATTAATTAATTAATTAATTATTTTTAGGAGTTATGAGGGAGAAATGGACAAGTAAAGCTTAATACTTGAGTGCAAAGTATTGATCCGTTATCTGATGAATCGTTTTATGAGTGTGACAGGTGTCAGAAGCTGCTACGACGAGGGAAAGCGCACGGCGGAGACGTTGACCATGGATTACCACCGAGGAGCCGGTGTCGAGGTCATTTTCCGTGGACCTAACTGTTTTCTGTCTCTCTTATATCCTCATTGCTAATTAATTCCATTGTTGAGTTGAGCTTGAGCCTTACTTTATTTGATATGGACTCACAAGTTACGATCGAAGTGAAAATTTAAACCGTGCCTCTTATGTATTTTTTTATTTTTTTCAGGTTAGAATTGCTAGAATCTTTAACACCTACGGGCCCCGCATGTGCTTAGATGATGGCCGTGTTGTTAGTAACTTCGTTGCTCAGGTGGGCTGTGGGCTTTTTATTTATTTGAATTTGCATTAGTAAGCAATGGGTTGTTGTTGTTGGCACTGTTTGTAATAAATGTTTCTAACCGGTGGTCTTAATGCAGGCATTAAGGAAGGAACCTTTGACGGTTTATGGGGATGGGAAACAGACAAGGAGTTTCCAGTATGTTTCTGATTTGGTAAGTGAATATACTTTTCTCATTACTTGTACCATAGGCTTGCACTTTGTTTCTGATTCTAATGAAATTAACAGATATTTGTTAGGCTTGTACCATAGGCTTGCACTTTGTTTCTGATTCTAATGAAATTAACAGATATTTGTTTATAGCTGAAAACGCAGCATTTCATTTTTATTCAATCCATATAACTTCGTATATGGTACTTGTTTTCGCAAGGTTGGATTTGGATTTTAAGTAGCTTTTGTTCTTTTGGTTGAAACTTCAAAGCAAATTTTCCCCATGTGCGTGCTGCAAATTTAACGAAAACAATTCCTGGCTTTCTGCAAAGGGTCTTTTCTTTTTGTAAATAATAAGGGTTCTGCCATGTGTTTAAATGACTAGATTGTCCATACGCGAGTGGGATGAGTGACTCATTTCACCAAAGAGACATTTTCATGTGACTGGAAGCGAGTTTGAAGGCCCAAGTGGGCCAGCTCTTATTAATGCAGTTTAAAAAAAGTGTAAAACCTCAACTCTTGAAAACAATGGAATATGAAGCCATAAATAAATGAGTAAATACCTTTTGGGTCGTTAACATAAAACATAATTTCCACATTAGTCCCTTACACACAAAAAAATTAGTTTTGAGATCCCTGAGAAATTCAAAGTGGACCCATTTAGTTGAAATCATGGTCCCTCAAAATTCAAAAAAAAATCCACATTAGTCCCTCAAGAGGATTAAAATGGGTTCACTTTGAATTTTTTAAGGACTTCGAGACTACTAATTTTTTTTTGTAAGAGACTAGAGTGAGGGACGGTGTTTTTTGTTAGCAACCTAACAAGGTATTTACTCTAAATAAATCAAAGTGGCAACCTCACGTGTAAGATGAATGCATGGTGTTGAGGACTAACACGTGTATTGTAAATATTAAATATTATCTGGGATATTACTAAGATTATAGCCTAGATAGATCAGTCGGCAGTGAGATGTTGCTATGCCTTCGGAATCTAGCTCAAAATGCTGCTGTTTGCTGTATTAATGTGATGTTTTTGTTCGAATAGGTGGAGGGTTTAATGCGCCTTATGGAAGGAGAACATGTGGGACCTTTCAATCTTGGAAATCCGGGTGAATTTACCATGCTTGAACTTGCCAAGGTAAATTTGGGTTTTTCTGGAAGTACAAAATCATTAGGGAAAGGTCGAAACTCTCTTCTTTATAAACTATGCTATAATGTCATGCCTTAGCCTGCCTGAAAGAAACTGGCCATAAGAATAAATTACTCATACTAATGTGCAGTACTCATACTTTTACATCATTCTTGGCATGGGATACCAGTTTCTTCATTTCTTCTATTATCTTTACCTGAGCAAGTACAACCAGAGTTAGATGGTTGCAATTTGTCTTGTTGCCTGATCATTTCCTACAGTCAAGATTTGCAATTCAATTTTTAATAATGTGGATGCAAACGAAGAGTGCTAGTTTGGATGAAAGAGTTATTTATTTTTTGTCGGTGGACTGAGTAGCTTTAGTCTCCCAGACAAGAGACCCATAATTGCATGTATCAATATATATATACGTTAAAATTATGGGGTTGCATTTTCTCATGCAACATGAGAGGAGCTTTTCTCCTATATACACAATCAAGTGGACCCATTTTTTTAAATAAAAAAGGAAAATGAAAGATCAATATATATATATACATGAGATTTATTTATCTCTAAAATTATATTCGTTGATGATACTTATGTAGGTGGTCCAAGAAACAATCGACCCAGATGCTAAGATAGAGTACAGGCCCAACACAGAGGATGACCCGCACAAGAGAAAGCCTGATATAAGTAGGGCTAAGGAGCTACTTGGCTGGGAACCCAAGGTGGACCTGCACAAGGGCCTCCCTCTAATGGTTTCTGACTTCCGGCAACGCATTTTTGGTGACCAGAAGGAAGGTGCAACCTTCGCCTAATTATTGCTTGGAGTGTGTTATGTGTACACCTTAGAGTGAAAAAGGGAAAAGATAGTAGTCCGAGGATAACAGTTAGGCTGTTTCCCATCCCCCCAAAGGTCGATTAGTCACAGCAACATGAGACTTTATTGTTCCTTGTGCCGTTTGTTCTCCGTCAATCTTTATATGCGGGTTATTACCCTCTTTCATGATTGGTAGCCAGCCATGATTTCATTTATCAAATTCCTGCCATCTATATTTTATTTTTATATATATATTTTCTCTTTTTGGGATGTAATTGGTATGTTCAAGAGGCTACAGTTATAGTAATTTGACATTTTACCTTCACTTGTTCTATTTTAGTCGAACTTCACCACCTCCCGTTTGCAATTTGTTCTTTGATTTTATTTTTATTTTTGAATTTGCTACCCTCATGTTGAAAAACGAAAATATTATTATTATCCTGTAAATCTAGTTCTCAGACCTAGATCACAGTGCCATCAAATCTTCCTATTTTTCTCTTTAAATTTCCACTATTTGTCATTAGTCCGGGATTGTGAAACGAAGTAGTCTAATAGTACATTTGCAACCAAAAAAAAAAAAATTCTTACTATCAAAATTTTCTACTACTAACTTACTACCTATTTAATCACTATCGAATTAAAAAGAGAGAATGTTAAAAAGTTTTTGAAAAAAGAAAAAATATTGATCCAATGGTAATTAGATAGGTAATAAGTTGGTAGTAGAAAATTTTGGTAATAAGAATATCTCTCCTAAAAAAAAGTCTAATAGTAAGCTACTATGAGCCCTATCAAATGGACCGCCCACGTGAATATCATATGGTTGTGTTCTAAAAATCTCTCCCAATATTTCTACTGCTATGAAAGTTTTACCGATTTGATTTTGAAGCCTTAAAAATATTTTGCTGTAGTTATGGAAACAATATGGGGCCACTGTTATGTACCAGGGGGAGGAAATTTTTTTGTATGTTCTCTACCATACAGAATTTTGGTGATCCTTCTTACAAACGCAATTTTTTCCTCTCTCATCTTATCCATGTTTTTTTTTTTTTTTCTATTTCCTTTTTTAACCTCCCCATTTGTGAGAAGAGAGCACGTAGTTTTGGTACTCTTAGGACCATAGAAAATTGACTCCAGGGGGAGAATGAATTTGGTCACGGTAAAGGCATAATTTTCAAACAATATGTATTTACATGGCAACAATTGAAAATTCCCATTACATTGATGAGCGGCGTCCTTGCGACTCATCAAGATTGCTTCCTTGCCTTTGTATTTGCTGTACATCTTGTTTATTAACATTAGCAGGTGATGCATCCGTTGTTAATTTCTCGTTGCAATCGTCACAAGTTTGAATTGGTTGAAAACACTCAAAACCTGCCTTGCTAGCGCGCTTGTCCAGCCAATTTATAATGTCTGCAAAGACAATTTCGATGTTTTCATCAGGCTCCCCAGATGTTAAACCATGCCACATTCCTGGGTAGATTTTTATGGTCTTGTCTATGCTACTGGCTCGCTCATGTAATGCCTTGCTTACTTCTGGGTCCGTCACTATATCTTCCTCTCCATGCAACACTAAGAACGGCAGTGTCACCTGCTCAAAACTCACAATAAGGCCCCAAAAAGGGGTAATTTGATTTTTCAGCAAAGAAAAAAAAGAGGGTGTCGGTGTGGTACTTTCATTACAAATTAGACTCAAAAAAACAAATTGCAGATCACCTCGTGTAAGCTGTTTTCGAGTCTCATGCTGGCTCTCAGCATTTCCAATGCTGTTTTTAACCTGGGCTTTTCCTGGTAGATCAACTTGTTTTTCCTTATCTGCAAACATCATTAAAGGACACATAGTTAACTCTGGCACTATAAAAACAATATTTGAAACCACCAGACTTTTTTTCTTACAAACTATATAAAGTATATCTCGTCAGACTTCAATCAAGAGTGTATGACCGGTCAGACATAGTGTAGTATATAACCTTATCCTAAAACGATTACTCATTAAGCCACAATTATAGTATATGTTGGGAAATTTCATTAAATATAGAAAATGGACATTAAGCCTCACCGTTTCTCGTTTGGCTTTATCTTTGAAAGATGAATCGATGACATCCTTTGAGGGAACTATCTTCCAACTTGGTATAAGATCTTCCACTTTCGTCAACATGCTCACAACCGCGGGATGTGGCTTCGTCTTCTCTGATATCTGGCATATATTTCAACAGATGTATATATAAACCACTGTCAGAACTTTCTTCGGTCAACAATAAAACATGTTATATATACTCAACAAAGTGGAGAGAAAGAGGAACTTTTTGTTGAGACATGTAGTCCTACATTGGTTGGATGAACAACTAATGAGGCATTTATAAGGCTTTGGGCACTCCCACCCTTAGAGCTAGCTTTTGGGGTGGTGTATCCCAAGGTTCTTTACATGGTATCAAAGTCTCGCCGTCCCCCACTTTCTCTTGTGGACTCTCTTAGCACACAGGTGGTTGGGCCTGTTGCATTATCTACTCTTTAAGCCCAATGGGCTCTCGTGTGAGGGGGCGTGTTGAGATATGTAGTCCCACATTAGTTGAATGAACAACTAATGAAGCCTTTATAAGGCCTTGGACACTCTCACCCTTCCTTAGAGCTAGCTTTTGGGGTGGTGTATACCAAGGTTCTTTACACTTTTGAATGAATGTCCACACTACTACACACGAAAGGCTTTCATACCTTACACATTGGTGCAACAAGAACAGCACCGTTCCAGAAGGAAGGGTCCTTTTTATGCAATAGTAGGGCAACTGCCCCTCCCATTGACTCTCCATACAAGAACTTGGTCTTTCCTTTGTACTCTTCGAGCTCTGAAACACGCAAATGAGTCAGTAACCGAGCATAAACAAGTTCCTGAATGTTTCAACACTCAGATTATTATTATGAGAAGGGATATTCTTATTACCAAAATCTTCTACTACCAACTCACTACCTATCTAATCACCATTAAATCAAAGAGAGAGAATGTTAAAAAGTTTTTGAAAAAAGAAAAAATATTGATCCAATGGTGATTAAATAGGTAGTGAGTTGGTAGTAGAAGATTTTGGTAATAAGAATATCTTTCCTCTATTATTATTGCTATAAGAAATTGAATACCTACCGCAAATTGACTTGTAATAATCATAACAATCGTTAACAACGTTTTCAAACTTTTTTATGTAACAACGAACTCCTGCAGAGTGCCCATGTCCTTCATAGTCGACCCCGAACACCGCATATCCAGCGCTCGCCAACCCCACTCCACATTCTAGAGCCATGAAGCGAGCAATTAGTCATAAAAAGGCTTTACAATGTATTCAATTTGTCACTACTAGGAGCTTCGGTTTAGCACTACTAGTAGTTGAGAAAGAACAAGGACTAATAGCTAGCAGTAGCACTACTAAAAATATTGCACCACCTCGTAAAATTCTCATTCTCTCATTCATTCCATACCATACTAAAATCGTGTATTGTTATTTTTATTGTTTTTGAGATAAGATTCTTAACTGAAAATGAGAGGTATTAATTTTTGTGGCAGGATATATTTATCACCAAAAAAGTTTACCACCTTTACAATCAACTTAATCACCGTTGATTTTCGTCAATCTAACGGTTATGATTTATTCGAAATTATTGGATCACATTTATTAATTAATTATTAATTCTCATTAAATCCAATAAATCATAACCGTTAGATTGACGGAAATCAACGGTGATTAAATTGGTTGTAAAAGTGGTAAACTTTTTTGGTGGTAAGTATATCCTTCCCCTTAATTTTTAGGGTAATGTTACAGCATAGAAAAATTCACCTCTATTGGTTTATCATTAGATTTAATTCTTGATTTATTTAAGGTCAGAGTAATATTTTATTTTATATAAATTTACAAAAAGATAAACAACTCTGCACAATAGCTCTACATTTTATTTTATTTTTATTGCCTTCATCTCGCATTATTCCAATTATTATTATTTGAGAGATTATGTTGATAATTACTAATTGAGAAATAATAGCTTTATGTTGCATAAGAGAGTTATCTTTTGCCATACACTCATATAATTTTGTGCCAATTTTTTCTTTTCTTTTTCTTTTTATTTTTATTTTGTGGATCCTACATATTTATGTTACTCATATAAAAGTATTATCTCATGTAATATGAGATTAATAAACTCCTTATTAATTAGGTTTAAAAAGCGCCATCCTTGAAATATGGGTTTATGGGTTTTTGATACGGACAGTGGTTTTATATTGGGTTTTCTTCTCTGATTGGACGATTCTGTCGTGCAGATTGCAGACTCGGGGAAGCCTATGTCTTCAGCTACGAAAAAAATGGGCTTTAATAGGCCCAATATTTATCAAGTGAGAAGATGAAAGGGTTTCACCAAAAAATAAAAAAGGACTGGGTTAAATGAAACTACACAGGCCCAGTGGTAACCTGCACGGACAGCAAGGTTGCATCTAGCGGTGTCAAAACTAGAGGTGTTCATCAACTGATCCAAACCGATTCAAATCGTAGTAAACGAACCGAAAAATCGAATAAACCGAAAATCGTACAAAAATCGCAAATCTTAATTGGATTGGATCGGTTTTTGGATTGATTGAAAAAAACCGATCCAATATATTAATTCCTCTCTATCTACTTGAAATTTTTTCCAAACATAGCCACAAAATTTCTAAACTCGAGATCCATTAACCAATCAACTAAACCCAAGAAAAAATCTAGTCAAATCTCAATAACAAAAATTTATTTGTATAGAGCTTCATATCTCATTGAAAAAAAAACTATATTATTATTTACTGATGATTTTGTATTAATTTTTTTTACAAAGTCAATATATACAAAAGATGTTATTTGCACAATAATCATGAAACAAATATTAGGATTTTCAAAAAACTGAAAATCGATCTAATCCAAACCGAAAAAAATTGGATTAATCGGATCGGATTTGAAAAAAAATCAAAATCGAACGACTGATTATATGATCAAATCGAAGGGATTGGATCAGATGATTTTTGCTTCCAAAACCAATCCAATCCAGACCGCGAACATCCCTAGTCAAAACGGGTTGACACGACACGAATACATCAACACTGACACGACAGATTTTTTGCTGGTTGACACGACACGAATAACACGCAAAATAGGAGTCAAAACGGTAATTGACAAAAAAATTAAAAAAAAAATGTTCAAAATTAAAAATAATAATAATAAAAAAAAAATAATTAAAAAAAATATGGGTGGACACGAACACAAATACCTCAACACGAATCTTTTACGTGTCATTTTTTACTAGCACGAACTTTTTTACGGATCGACCCGAACATGAATTTTCGTGTCGTGTCGCGGATCGACCCACATATCATAATCTATATTGACACCCCTAATTGGATCGCTATTCGCTAAGCATAGCTGAGGCTATAGTGCATTCTCCTCCCTTCCCCCTTCTCTCTCATTATTTTATTTTTAGTTGACATGTTTAATATAATATGTTATTAATAATTAACAAAAAGGTATTTATTTTCAGGAAAAAAATAAAATCACAACACCTTGAAAACAGTTAGCATTGTGAAAATAAGATAATATTTTATGATTATAAATAAAAATATATCAATTAAAAATGAAATAAAAAAATAAACTTAACGCCAACAAATCGATTAAAAATTAAAATAGAAAATAGGGGAAGATTATATTTATAAATTTTTTCTTTATAAACTCTTAGAAATTATATTATGTTTGACCGATAATACACTTTTGAATAAAATATGATTGGTTGAACATAATATAATTTGTGAATTTGTAAAAAAAAAAATCAATATAACTCTATTCTCCATAAAATAAACTAAAGTTCGGTTACTTTTTTTCTCTCTCTATAAAAGATAGAAATGAAAGAGAAGTGCACAAATTTCATTGTCTTGATGGGACGCTGTTTTGATCGCGATATTTTTTTATTTATTTTTTTGGTTTTGGGAACAGGAAAAAGAGAGAAAATTAGTTATGCAATGCAGCAATAGTACTCAGAAAGAGAAGTAAAGAAGGAAAAAAAGGTAAAAGAGAAGGGCATATTATAATAAAGAAGGAAAAGATCATAGGCAGAATGAGAGTAAATTAAGGAGCATTAGCAAATAGATAAGATAGAATACTGTCGCCACACCAACACCACCACCGATATATGATAGAATAAGGGGTTTGTATTATATCATTTAACATGATCATAAAAAATTTCCTACACACATAATATTTTATGGGACCTGTATGATTTTTTTTTTAAATTATGGCACGTAAAACGAATCACTATAACATAACACAATCACTTTTCCTACGATATAACTCTTATAAAATTCTAGAATAAAATTTTCAAGGGGTGACCTTTGGCTGATAATAGCGGCAATGTCAGATAAGATAAGAGCACACATTCAGCTGTTGCCAGAATCACAACGCTTCTATGGCAAGTGGCTACCCAGATGAAAAGACAATTTGTTACCCCTACAAGATTCACTTTTTGGATAGATCCATGCTACTCATCAATGTTTTATGTTCAATGATTGATTGAGCTACCCAATTCATTTTTTGTAGTGCTGTAAATTTTAGTTGGATCAATTTGTACTATATCTATATGACACTATGAGTACGTACCAAATCCATCTTTGTCTTTGAAAATTTTGACCTAGCTTGAAAAAAAACTAAAACCATGTTGAGGTCTACAGTTTTTTGTGATAAAAAAAAAAACTAAACAAGTATAATTATTCTCTTAGAATATTCATCAGAATTTAGTGGACATTATTATTTATTTTTAGATGAATAGGTAATTTCTTTCATTTAATTTCTTTAAGTAATTATATCTGAATCTTGACAAATTCTGGTTGCTATATTGTGTTCTTTTAAGGGTATTATAATTTCCTATTATTAGAATGAGAAACATTACATATATATAGACTCACTTCCGCTGTCTATAAATCATTTTAGGGATGATTTATTTAGTTAATCATTCATCAAGACAACTAACTTATTAGAACCATGTAATAATTAGTGGAAAACAACAAACTTCGCTTTTTCTACGGTCAATCTAACTTATTTATGGTGAGTCCAAAATAATGTGGTTTTGATGTGAAAATTAAGGTATTTTTATAATTATAATTTATTTCAGGATTATAATAATCTTTTTCATTATAATTTTTTAATTTTTCAACACAAAACGACATCGTTTTGGGAATGAATGTAAATAACTTATCTACTTTCACTTTATAAACATTAAAGCCAAACAACAATTACCAAAGTGAAGAAAAAAAAGTAACAAAGGAAGTTGTCGAAGAACATGATCAATTACGTACCTCTCATGAAACTACTGCATTCCATGCCATAACCTGCAATAATAAGTAACAACCGAATCCCATGTTAAATAATCAAACATAGTAATAAGAGATTCTCAGAAGAAAGAGAGAGAAGGTGAGAGAAAACACAAACGAACCGTGGCAAAGGAAAACAAGGGCCTTAGGAGAAGAAACAGGCAACCATTTGCATGTGAAGAGTTTCACTTTCCTTGAGTTCTCCCAATACTCCTGATATTAATTACGTATATATAATACAATAATCTCCACAATATTTAATATAATAACAATTAATAAAACAAAAGAATCGAAGTTTTGTGAGGATTAATTTACTTCTTGATATTCAAACTTCAAATCCATGAAAGGGCCGGGTAGGCAAATTAATAATCCGATGACCGTTTAATGAATGTTACGTTCACCGAGAAATAGACGTTTAATTAATAACACCTTGGTGAGAAGAGTGAAATTAAGTTGAAAGCAGCAATAATGAAGTTCTTCAAACAGGGGCAAAGAAAAGAAAAGCCTTTTTCCAATTTGTGATGAATAGCGAGAGGGGGGAATCTTACTCCTTTGCCCAAAGAGAAATAGACTCGTGATGGTGTTTTTTTTATTATCTAGGAATTTGCATCGTTGCGTTAATTTATCTATTTTTAGAATAAGAAGATCCACAAAACAAAAAGGTTATGTGGTGGGCGTTTTTTTCGAAAGAGCCCATTCCGTATCTGCAGAGAACTTCTATCCTAATCCTCATTCTAACACAATTTGTGGATATTATTACGCATGCCCACACTTCCAACACCGTCTTCTTCGAACATACGCTATTATTATCCTCTCTTGTTTTATCTGATGAATAAAAGGGACATTAAGCAATGTTAAAATTATAATATTTGACCAAACCATAATATTCCAGTTGACATATTATTATCTTAAATGAACCAGGGGTCTTTGGTTCACCTCGTGAAGGTCTGAGCTCGTTTAATAAAAACTCGTGTTGGAACCGGATTTGGACTTGTATCAAAGCTCGTTTAATAAAAAAGTTTCAGGCTCTAATTCAGAAGCTCGGTCTTAGGCTAGCCTAGTATTTAAATATTTATTTTATATTTTTTATACTACTTGTAATAACTCTTTCTCTCATCAATTTATTTCACCCCATTTTATTAGTTTAACATACATTTTGAATGATTTTATTCTATATTATGCTATTTGGATATATATTTGCATTTATGAAATTACTAGTGCTGTTCTATATTATCCTTCATCCTCTTCACACAAACATACCCATAAAAACTCATTTGTTCCACTGTGCACTACTCGTTTGTGTCAATTTATTTTTTATTTTTGTTGGCAATTTTTTTATAATGGGCTAAGATAATATAACCTGTTATCTACATTCTCTCACTTTAATTTTATTTATTTATTGTAGACTTTGTAAATTATTGCTGCAAATTGAAAGCTAAGGTTTTTATCTGAAAATTGATTTTTTGTAGAATTCTGTTCTCTTATTTTTATTTTTTAACATGCTAATAGGCTAAGACTAGCTTTTATTTTTTGTAAATAAATCAGGCCACAGACCAATATTATATTCGTATCACTTAACAGGCTAAGGCCAATAAGATACGTTTAAATACATGTTTGACTCGTTAAGATCAAAGCTCATCTCGACTCGACCCGTTAACATCCCTGGACATATGGTACTGTGAGGGAGAGAGGCCTGTATTCGGTTATTTCCAATATTATTTTCGTGAGAAATTTTTTGGATCAGCTCCGAACAAGATGGCATCTCGTATGATTTATCCAAAAAAAAATTATATTTGAATTCTACCTGTCACAGACCGATCTTTCATACTACGTAGTATACATATACACAGTTTTCAAACACAAATTTCACCTACGGAATTTAATTATTGAGCCCATGAGATGCGAATTTTCATAGGAATTATATATTCTGATTGTTTAAAGTTTATGTTAATTAGCATTATTGCAATGAATAATGAGACCGTCATTCAGGATAAAAATTACGGTAAGATTATGAAGGGAAAAATATTTATGCTGCACAAACAAATCACTTACTTTTATATAAGTGTGATAAAAAAAAATTGCAGCAAAAATAAAAACATTCAAATCAATTACAAATTATAGTAAAATATTACTCAACTATTAATTTCATTAAATTATATGTTTGAAATTTGAAGTTTTAGTAATTCACTGTTTTCAGCAACTTTTATTTTTTATACTATTATCACCACATATGTCATTATATTTATTTATTTTTCAGTGAATTAATTCATTGAAAAAAAGTTGTTTGAAACTCGACCCATAGATCTATTTGAATATTTTTTTAAAAAAAAATGTTTTGAATATGAATTTTAAAAACTGATTTTGATAATATAAAAAAATTGGCTTTGAGAGAACTGTCCCCTTTAATAAGATTTGACAAGTGCTGGCTATGTAGCACAGATACTGATACGGGACACGTGACACGATACGACACGACACTCCGATATGTTAATTCGAAAAAATGTTAGATTTCGACACGTTGGGATACATTTTGATATTAAATAATATTTTTAATTTATGTAGTGTATATTATATTTAATATTGAATAATTTAACAAAAAAATGAAACTGAACTTATAATATTCCTAAATTTTGTAAAGAAATATAAGATATCCCAAATTATTTATATTAAATTCAATAAAATAGTAATCGTAATCCAACGGATCTAATAGTTGAAATTAAAAACTCAACGCAACGCAACCTTTGAACTTTTTTTTTTGAATTTCTATAACGTGTGTTGAGTGTCCGGGAGTGTCGTGTTGGGAACTCGATTCCCTCAAACTCGACTAGGAAGCCTTTTGTGCGGAAGTCAATCAACCAGATCCGGACCTTGGATCTCGGCAGTACCTCGGCCTGATATCACCAGGTCGGTAGTGCAGCGAAAAATCAAAACAAACATGAGAGAGAAGAAGAACATAACCAGATTTTAACGTGGAAAACCTTCTCCAATGAAGAAGTAAAAATCACGGGACCTAGTCCAGATCAAAATCCACTATGAAAATAATGGTTACAAGAATCAAATACATCAATGTGGTGGTTAACTCAACCTCTCCAACAATGGTGATAATCAAACTACGCTAGAGATGTTTCTTTCAAACTCTCCCTAAAGATCTCTCAAATGCAAAGCATGAAGCTTTGCTCAAACAATCAAACAATTTCTCTCAAAATTTCTCTCAAACAAAATCCTCACATCTGACCTAGCCTCCACCCCAACTATGAGTACTTATAGGAGGTGGAAATTAGGGTTAGGGGTATTTTAGGAAAACCCCTCAAGTGGGCTTAGCATTGAAAGAGGGCCCAACAAATCTCCCCCTCCGACTTCAATGCGTCGGCTTCAGCATCAACCCGGCTCCTTCACAGCAGCCTTCAAATTTTGTTGCTGTAACCGGCTTCGTCATCATGTCGGACCAATTTTGGTCAGTGTGCACCTTGACGAGTTCGAGCTCTCCACCTTCCACCACATCCCGGATCCAGTGATATCTTACATCAATGTGCTTAGTGCAGTAGTGATAGGTCAAATTCTTCGCAAGATGGGTTGCGCTTTGATTGTCACAACCCAGCTCGTACTTGTCTTGTTCATGGCCGAGTTCCACGAGGAACTTCTTCATCCACAGCATCTCTTTGCTTGCCTCAGTCGCGGCAATGTACTCAGCCTCAGTTGTTGATAGTGCAACACATTTCTGAAGTCTTGATTGCCAAGAGACAGCTCCTCCGGCAAATCTCATCATGTAACCTGTAGTCGACTTCCTCGAGTCGAAATCTCCCCCTAAATCAGAATCCGAGTAGCCTTGCAACTCGGCTTTGCCTTCTCCAAAACGGAGACATAAACCGGTGGTACCTCGGAGATACTTGAAGATCCACTTCACTGCTTCCCAGTGCTCTTTGCCGGGGTTTGACAAATATCGGCTTACCATTCCAACAGCATACACCAAGTCGGGTCTAGTGCAAACCATTGCATACATCAAGCTTCCGACGACGGATTGATATGGGACCTTCAGCATCTCGTCTTTGTCTTCATCAGATCTCGGATATTGCTTCTGGTTCAGCTTTATGTGTCCGGCTAGGGTGGTGCTCACTGTTTTGCCTTTGTCCATGCTGAATCTCTTCAATATCTTTTCAATATATTTTTCTTATCTCAGCCACAGTAGCTTCTTTTGTCTATCTCGGATAATCTTGATTCCGAGTATCTGCTTTGCAGGGCTGAGGTCCTTCATTTTGAAGGACGAGCTCAACGCCTTCTTCAAGGCGGCTATCCTCGATTTGTCTTTCCCTACAATAAGCATGTCGACAACATATAACAAGATCAAAAAATCTCCGGCCTCATACCTCTTCACAAATACGCAGTGGTCAGCTTCTGTCTTCTCAAACTTGTGATCAGTCATGAAGGATTCAAATTTCTTGTACCACTGCCAAGGTGCTTGCTTCAAGCCATAGAGGCTCTTCTTCAATCGACATACCAAGTCTGCTTGGTTTGGAGCTTGGAACCCCTCAGGTTGTTCCATATAAATCTCTTCTTCTAAATCACCGTGAAGGAATGTCGTCTTCACGTCCATTTGCTCTACCTCGAGGTCCATCAAAGCTGCCATAGCTAACACAGTTCGGACCGAGGTCATTTTCACCACTTGAGAAAAAATCTCCTCAAAGTCTACTCCTTTCTTCTGATTGCAGCCTTTCACCACAATCCGAGCTTTGTATCTCGGCTTTTGCCCGTTCTCTTCATTCTTAATCTTGTACACCCATTTATTTTTCAGAGCTCGTTTTCCTTCAGGTAACTCAGTCAGCTCATAAGTCTGATTCTCGTGCAGAGACTTCATCTCATTTTGCATTGCTTTTTCCCATTTTTCTTTCTCTGAGCTCGTCACAGCCTCATCATAACTCTGAGGCTCACCGTCTTCAGCTACAACGGTGTATTCATCTGATGGGTATCTGTAGATGGTCTTCTTTCACGAGTTGGATATCTCGGTTGTTCTTCAGCTTGAGAACCCGGTTCTTCATTCTCATCCCAGATCTCATCTTCAACTCGAACCTCATCATCAGCTTCTCGTTGATCATAAATTTCTTCATTTTCTTGATTTTCTCCCCCTGCTTCAGCTCGGACAAGAGGGATAGGTTCTTCACGTCTGACATAAACCCGGACTTTGGGCTTCGAGATGTCATGAATGGTCTCATCTTCATGAAAGATCACATCTCGGCTTCTCATGATCTTCTTACTGATTGGATCCCAAAGTCGAAACCCGAACTCACAGCTCGGCGAACCAAGATAGATGCATTCTTTAGTCTTCGCATCAAGTTTTTCCCTTTCATCTTTAGGGACATGCACGAAATCTTGGCATCCAAATACCTTTAATTGATTATAGGCCGCTTTCCGACCTGTCCAGACTTCTTCTGGAATTTCTCCTTCAAGTGGTCATGATGGTGAAAGGTTGATCAAGTCAACAACAATTTTGACGGCCTCTCCCCATAATGATTTCGCCAATCCGGCATTGGATAGCATACTTCGGACCTTCTCTTCAATAGTCCTGTTCATCCTTTCAGCAAGTCCATTCAATTGTGGAGTCTTGGGGGAAGTCTTCTCAAATCGGATCTCGGCCGCTCTGCAATATGCATCAAAAGGACCGTAATACTCACCACCATTATCAGATCGGACCACCTTCAATTTCGTGCCAGTCTCCCTTTCAACCATTGCATGGAATTCTTTAAAGGATTGGAGTACCTGGTCTTTAGATTTCAACAAATAAACCCACACTTTGCGGGAATGATCATCAATAAATGAAACAAAATACTGAGTTCCTCCAAGAGATCTTTCTGACATGGAGCAAACATCAGTATGGATGAGGTCAAGAATATACCTGCGTCTTCTGGGCTGATCCAGTTTGACAAAAGAAACCCGGTGCTGCTTTCCAGCTAGGCAATGCGTGCAACTCTCCAACGCTTGGCCTTTCAACCCGGTCAGTAATCCTTTCTTGTGAAAGATTTGGAGCCCTTTCACGCTCAAGTGGCCGAGGCGCTTGTGCCATAGCTCCAAACTCGGTTCATCTCGGACAGAATTGCCTTCTTCGGCATTTATCTTTCCTTGCATCACGTAGAAGGAACCTTACTTCTTACCTCGGGCCACGACCAAGTTTCCCTTGGCCAGCTTCCATCTAACACTACCGAATTAGTTCACTAACCCGACATCATCAAGTTTGCCTACCGAGATTAGATTTAATCGCATGTCAGGAACATGCCTTACATCTTTCAAAACAAGTCGGCATCCGACATCCGTGGTCAGAGTTACATCACCGACACCAACAATTTTGCTGGTCACTTGATTTCCCATCTTCACAACTCCAAAATCACCACCTCGGTAAGAGGAGAAAAAACCTTTGTGTGGAGTAACGTGGAACGAGGCACCGGAGTCAACAATCCAGGTGCAATCATCATATGCAACATTCAAATAATTATCCTCACCTAGGAGGAATATCTCGGCATCAGGAGTGGCAGCCACCGCAGTGGTGCTCTTGTCTTCCCTCTTCATGAGAATAATCTGATCCGGCTTTACAGAGCCGTTCTTTTCATCATTCTGCAGGGTCCAGCAATCCGGCTTCTTATGACCTGTCTTTCCACAGTAAAAGCACTTCAAATCATATTTCGGCTTTGACCGACCTCTGGACTTTCCTCTTCTATCACGATCTCGACCCCCGGAGTAGGATTTCCCTTTGTTCTCAGCAACGTTGGCCTCAGACGTGCTCGAACTACCTCGTTCTTCTCTCCTGTATTCTTCACCCAGGAGGCTGTCTGTCACAACATCCATCTTCAACTTTCCATCTGGAGTCAAATTATTCAAAGTCACCACCAGAGTATCCCAGCTTTCTGGCAACGAGCTAAACAGCAACAATGCCTGCAATTCTTCATCAATTTTCATATCAGCTTTTGACAGCTGATTCACAATACCTTTGTAGGTGTTGAGGTGTTCTATTATGCTCATGCCGTCCTTGTATTCTAGCTTCACAAGTCGGTGAACCAGGTGTGCTTTGTTCCTGGGAGTCTTCTTCTGAATCAAAGACTCTAACTTCGTCCATAATTCATACGCGTTCGTGAACTCGGACACGTGCTCAAAGAGGCTCTTGTCAATATATTTTCTGATCGTAGCTACCGCCTTACGACTCAGAATCTCTCATTCCTTATCGGTTTTGCCTGCCGGTCTCTCATCGAGGATAATGGGCTCATGCAAATCTTTGCAGTAGAGATGATATTCCATCATTGGTTTCCAATAAGTGAAATTGTCTACGGTCAGCTTGAACATATCTCCATCATGGGTTATGCCACCGGTCTTCATCTCGTCTCCCTCAGAACCCGTCAAACTCGGGCTCTGATACCACTGTTGGGAACTCGATTCCCTCAAACTCGGCTAGGAAGCCTTTTGTGCGGAAGTCAATCAACCAGATCCGGAGCTCGGATCTCGGCAGTATCTCAACCTGAATATCACCAGGTCGGTAGTGCAGCGAAAAATCAAAACAAACAGGAGAGAGAAGAAGAAAACAACCAGATTTTAACGTGGAAAACCTTCTCCAATGAAGAAGTAAAAACCACGGGATCTAGTCCAGATCAAAATCCACTATGAAAATAATGGTTACAAGAATCAAATACACCAATGTGGTGGTTAACTCAACCTTTCCAACAATGGTGATAATCAAACTACCCTAGAGATGTTTATTTCAAACTCTCCCTAGAGATCTCTCAAATGCAAAGCATGAAGCTTTGCTCAAACAATCAAACAATTTCTCTCAAAATTTCTGTCAAACAAAATCCTCACATCTGACCTAGCCTCCACCCCAACTATGAGTATTTATAGGAGGTGGAAATTAGGGTTAGGGGTATTTTAGGAAAACCCCTCAAATGGGCTTAGCATTGAAGGAGAGCCCAACATGTCGGAGAGTGTCGAGAAGTGTCGGACACGACACGTCAGAGTTTTTGAAGTCTCGGTGCTTCATAGAGTGCTGGAACTTGATGCAGATCGAAGGATGAATTGGTTTGGAAGATTTTTTTAAAGTTATAGGAAAATTATAATTATCTATAAAAATGTCATTAGGAAGTTTTAAAATTACAAAATTGCCTCCATAAAGTAATTTAAAATTAAAAAAGAAAATAAACTAAAATTTTGGAATCATTTTTCAAATCAACAATTTCCAAACAGATTTTTTTTTACTTTATTGGTTTAAAAACTATTTTTGAGAACGTCAACGTCGAAAGATTTCATTGGGACTAAAATTTAAAATGCACAATCTATAGTTGAGATTCCATTTGGACTAATTTTTTTTGAGTTTTGTCAACGTCGAAAGCGTGAATGACCCGTTACGGCTAAAGACATAAATTCGTGAAAAAAGAACAAGTCACTATCGTGCTTCTTGAAGAGGTTAATCTTGAAGAAAGCGAATCCTATGAAATAAGTGCAACCACTAATTACAACAATCTTGGAATGATCAATTGATCGAATCTATATGTCGTGAGAAACGACGAAGATTTAGTTGATATTGACATATGCAGTAAATTATATTGATACTCGAGGAAAATATGATAATATTATAATTGTCGTCGACAACACTATTGTATTCCCAGTAACTTTTGCTGTCTCAAGATATAATCGAGATCCAGAACCTAAAACTATTTGAGATTGCCAAAAGCAATCATGCAGGAAAGAATGAAAGGATGTAATTAAGGAAGAACAAGGATTGCGCAGAGACCCAACATCAATTATGATGTTTCTTATTCTCTCGCAATGGATGTTATTATGATCACTTGATTAGTATGGCAATTATGATACATGTTATGGGCATTATGTCTGCATGATCACATGATCACTTGACGATGATATTTATTTGAAAATCCTTGAAGAATGAAGCCCTATAGGTTTATTATTATACTCTTTTATCCTTGCCAACTTTTTTTTTTCAAATATCTTTTTTCTTGCCAAAAGTTTTTAATGAGGCAGTTTGTGCAATGTTTCGATAGCGAGATAGTCATCATAGAAAGTTGCAATGAGGCAGTTTCTTGCCAATTTTTTTGCTAGATTTTCTTCCCTATTGAATTTTCTAAGAAGGTTTTAAAGAGGCTTGCTGATTTAATTGAATGGATATTACCTATGTAGCACCGATACGACACGCGACACGTGACACGACACGACATGACACTCCGACACGTCAATCCTAAAAAATTATGGATTTCGACACGTTGGGACACGTTTTAATATTAAATAATATTTTTAATTTATATAGTGTATATTTTATTTTATATTTAATAATTTAACAAAAAAATGAAACTAAATTAATAATACCCATCAATACGTTATAAAGATGGAAGCTTTAATAAAACAAAAATTGGGATGAGAGAGATATAATATCAGATAGAGAGAACAAATCATATTAGAGAGATAGATCAGAGAGAATGAGATACAACAAGAGCGTAATAGGAATTGACAACAATGATGCTGAGATGATCTCTTATCTACTTAAGGGGAAAAAAGACAAAAAAATAAAATTAATATGATCGGGTGGAAGCTTTAATAATATATTTTAATGTAAAAAAAAAAAATTAAACAATTTTTTAAAAAAAAATTAAAAAAATTAAAAATTAAAAATAAAAAAATCACGAAAATGCCCTTTGACCGTGTCGGACAAAGTCAAATTCGCGTGTCGGAATGGTCAATCGGAAAAAGTCAACCGCGTGTCCAACACCGTGTCGGAGCGTGTCGCCGTGTCGGAACGTGTCGGACCCGATTCTTCCTATTTTTACAAGTGTCCGTGCTTCCTAGGATATTACTATAATTTATTAGTGGAAGAAGATTACGAGATAGTCATTATATAACTATATCTCCATTTCCTTAGCTCTAGGAGTAGCTATATAGCTAAATGAAAGGGTAGTTATATGCATTGCTCTCTTTTTTCCTTTACCATGTGTTTATCCCACCAGGTTTTTCTTTGAATGATTTTTAATAAGGCAGTATAAGATAGTGTATAATAACAGATGAATATACAAAGGAAGTATTATGAAATAAATTGTGAATGTTTCACTTCCTTGACTTTACATCTAATTATCTTTACATATTCTCCATTAATCCTTTGTAGTGTAACCACTTGTGTATGTTTATGTGATTATCTTTACATATAGGTTATTGTAAACTTGTAAAGATACATGAAATTGAATAAAGTCTGACACAAGTTCTCCTATATTTTTTGTCTCTCCATAATTTCATTTCTTTTTCTTATACTTTATATCAATTTCACAACACGCTTGTTATAAAACAAACAGAGAAAAATAAAGAAAAGAGAAAACATAAGAAGATCAAAGTAAAAGTTATTGTAGTCATCAACTTCTGAATCATCGGATCATTACAAACTTCATAGAAATCATGTTCTTATATAGGACTCTAAAAATGAATTGAAAATAATTACATTTTAAATCTCCAGTGTAATGGTTACAAAATATATAAAAAAAATCACGAGTTATACTTCAACTATAAATTACTTGGTGCATCAAAAATCATGAGAATTCATATGACTTCATTCACATAAATATTTTACAACAATCACTATTAGAAAGAGGTTTTTAATTGTCGATATATCTATAATTATTTTTTAATATCGGCTCCCATATTTGTTACAATTATAATACGATAAAATTAACAGGAAATTATCTTGAAATATAAAAATGTACTTAAAATATAACATTTCTTGTTCTTATGCATAACACTCATGTTTGATATGATCCTCAAACATCACTATGCGATAACTTCAAATGCAGAATTATAACATCACCATATTGAAATCAAATATACATATGAAGACTACTAAATTAAAAAAAAAAAAATTTATATAAAGAACAAATTGAAAATAAATGTCAGACATAAGAACCGCAAATATATTATAATATTTTTTCTCAATGACCATGAAACAATAGTGCTAACGCTGAGTGTAAGCACATACAAACTACGATTTAAAGGTCGAATTCAAAAAATTATTTGAAATGAATGATACTTCTATTACTCTGAGAATAACTATTATTTTTTTAAAACTTTTATTTGTAAACAACTACAAAGAGAACCAAAATTAAGATTAATCTAAACACAGATATAAGCTGTAAATAGCTAAATATAAGATATTCAAAAATGCCAAATAACAAACAATTTGCTTGTTGACGTGTTCTTTCAGTCAGTCCTTCTAACAAATGCACTTTTAAGATAGTATTTGATACATGTGTTACAACAGCAAGGATCAAAGATAAGTTCTTTTTATGTTGGTGTGTTTTAAAAATAGCGAAGGACAAGACATGAGGGTAAATAGACATACATTTAGGTTTCACTAAAAAAGGTGCAACACAAAAGAGAACAAAACAGAAAAGGAAGCGTTTTTCTGTTCTGTTAGCTTGTGAATCGCAACCTAGGAATAGTCAGCTGCAGCACAGAAGGCAGAAACCAATCCAGCCATCCCAATAACCTGCTTCCAACTTCGCGACCTAGCAGCAACAGCTCCACCTGCTACAGCACCCGCAATCAAACCATTGACCTGTTGGGGGAAGTTAATTAAAAATAAAAAAAATAAAAAATTTAAAAGTAGCTTTTAGCAACTTATTGAGCCATGTTCATGTTGTAGTTAATCATCTTTGTTAAGAGCTTACACATGCAACCATGTAGATACATAAATATAGTGCACATCAACATAAATCTAGTGCAGATGATTGTTCCAACAAACATGCTTGGTTCTGTCAAAAATAAAATGATCAACGCCAAATTTGGCAGGAAAACTACAATGTATAGGTTATGTTCCAGCACAGTCATACAAATACGCGATATTATTTTGCATTAAGCACATCATTTGGCCAAAACAAAACCACTGATCACATGAAGTTCGTTCTCTGGTAAAATGAATTTGGCCAGAAAACAGTATAACCGAGACCATAATGAGTCATCACTGATCAGTGATCAGTGAGGAGAGAATGATAAATCTTTAAAAGCTGAAAAAAAAAAAATTTATTCTATTGGTCTAAGTAGAAGCAGAAATTATATTTTCTGACATTATCTTTAAAGAACAGAGTCCAAGCTTCATCACAGGTCCAAAATTGTTGGAAGAATGACTACCTTACCTGCAGAATCACAAAGTCTATTTCACCAAACCTCGTTATTTTCTGGACTAGTTAAAATGTATAAATAACAGAGAATGAACCAACTAACCCAATCATTCTGCTTCCTGTAACTCTGAATTCCACATCGTGTAATGCTGTAAACTCCAGCTACAAGTCCTAAAACCCCAAATCAATTAACGTTAATGTCACAAAACATGATTGCGCAGCTCAAATATCATCTTATCTTATCTATAGTTTAATTACCGCATCGAATCCCAAAATTGCGAGCTGATTTTGCCTATGGCAACCCAAATTAAATCATCAGCTACAGAGAACCCTAGCAACATCTATGAATTCGATCGATTAAACAAAAAACACTTTACCACAAAAGAAGCCTGGGCAAGGCCTGTAAGACCTGCATACATAAAACGATGATTACGAGTTAGGAATTCACAATCATAATAGAAATTACGAGTCTCGATGTATAACGGAGATTTACCTTGTTGACGAGCGTCGTAGGGACCAACACACAAACCCCAGATTGCACCGGCCTGAAGAAACAATTTACAGTTTCATTTCATCTTCACCGTCTCTGATTTCGCAAATGGAGAAGAAGAATCAGAAGCAAGCTAGAGTAAACGACATTACCGTTCCGATGCGAATGACACACTCAACGGCGAGGGAGGAGCATGGAACGACGTGCAGGTCTTCTTCCATCTTTTCTTTGCCGCGGCGTAACGGTAACGGATTAGAGACTCGACATTTACAAAACTGGGTCTCTTTTGTTGGGCTTAGGCCCAGACCAAAATATTTATGGCCCAAAAAATTCGAACCAGAATAAACGGGTAAAACGGCAGCAGTTGTTGGCGTTTTTATAGATGGAAGGAAACCCTAGTTTATAATTATGAGCTCTGTGTCTGTGGTGATTGAGTTGAGGTAGAGAGAGAGAGAGAGAGAGAGAGAGGCGCGAAAATGAGCGGAACGAAGGGGAAGAAGAAGGGGGCGAGCTTCATGATCGATTGCGCGAAGCCGGTGGAGGATAAGATAATGGACATCGCTTCCCTTGAGAAGTTCCTTCAGGAGAGGATTAAGGTTGGCGGCAAGGCCGGTGCACTCGGTGATTCCGTTACCGTCACTCGGGAAAAGAGTAAGATCACCGTCACCTCCGACAGCAACTTCTCTAAACGGTACCGTCTTATTCTTTCACCAATGGCGTTTATTTCCCATGTGGTTCGTTATTCATTATCAATTAATCGTTTTGTTCTGTTAGCTGAGGTATTCGAACTTCGAAGAGAGTAGATCTAGTTTATCTGTTACTGGGATTTAGCAGTTAGCACTTAGATCATCTTGATAACAAAGTTTGTTAGGAAGCGTTGGCTAAAGCTTCCAGTCATTGGGATTAGGGCTCACTACTGAATTGTTTGACACGTTCTTATATCTTAAGCAATTTCGTATTATGGGAATGGCTTAGAGGCGTAAGATTAAATACCGTGATCATGGTGGAATATGCTTCGTTTAGTTTTACACTTTTTTTACTTCATCATGGTCGATTGAAAATGTGTTTTTTTGTTTTGACTTGTTAGATTGCTTATTAAGTTGTTAAGTTTGTTTCAAAATAAAAATAAATAAATATACATTCATGTGCCGTTTAGTTATCTTCTCAACTGAGAAGACTAGTTGTTGCTGTAGGAGGGTACTATGCTTGTATCTTGAAAATCTGACCTTGAGTTCGCAAAGTAGGGAAGTGCTAGTTAGCACCAGTTTTCATGCATTGTGATTGTCAACTTATGTTTTTGTAATTAACATCTAATAAATTATGACTAAGTGTGAATCTTCATGTTCTAAATTTCCCCACTGTTGCCTCGTATACCTTTATTTTAGTGAAAGTAGATAATCTTGTGATTGGGAGCAGTTACTGAACTGGATGGTGGCCCTTGCTTAATTTACCTGCTTTTATGTTTTTTATTAGTAGCAGTTTGAACCTTCACATGCCATTGTCATTAAATTCGTTTATTCGTAGCTCAATTTTCTGTGGTATTAAGTCTTTTCTCATCCGGTTTTTAGATTTCCTTCACTTGATTATCTTTCCTATTCGTCCCCCTTTTCAGGTATCTCAAATACTTAACCAAGAAGTACTTGAAAAAACACAATGTGAGGGATTGGCTTCGGGTGATTGCCTCCAACAAGGACCGTAATGTCTATGAGTTGAGATACTTCAACATTGCTGAGAATGAGGGTGAAGAGGAAGACTGAAAATATAAATCTCTGTCGAGAGGCATTCTGCATTAGGCATAATTATTGTTGACTCTCTTTTATCTGTGTTGTTAATTGACTTGTTACTGGTTGTTTCAGTATTCTTGCGTTTAATTTGGAAACCAACTTTATGCTCTCTTGAAGTTTTAGTGACTATTGGAGAAGATGTAGTTCATGCATCTTATATGTTGGCATGGTGTTTTTCTTTTCTTTTTTGTTACCCTTTACTATTACAGTGAGAGATGTGCTTTTGAGTTTTTCCTCTTCCAATGTGGTATATAATTGCTCTTATTGTCGATGGTAATCACAGTACGTAGGATTTAATGCTAGATTCACCGTTATGAAGCAGGGCAAAGTTTTCGACCGAAAGCTCCTGATTCGCATCATTGACAAATCTACCACTTAGTCCATTGTGGATAAGCACGTAGATCGGTAGAAGACAATATTACTGCTGCAAGGGTTTGGAAAGGTTCTACCACTGAAATAGTGCCTGAACAATACTTATTAAGGGGCCATAAAATGGAGCGGGTTCGGACAAACCTGTGAATCCAACCGATCCGTTTCTAACATTAAGATTGGTTTGATTCGAGTATATGGTTCGAACTAAAATGAAGAACTGGTTTGAATTCACTAAATGAGTTTGATTTGACTAATTCAGTAACTGTTTGATCTTGACTTTAATTGTGAACCGGATAAACTATTATTCATCATCGTATTGCATTTCCGGACCTACGAATCTGGCAATATCATCCCTCGCCCGATAGTTATCTTGTTCCTGTCTCCTAGCTCCAAACCCCACACATTCTGATCATGCTACGAGTTGTGATTCCCTCGCGGTAAACCCAATTTTTTACGCTATAGAATTGTGATTCCGTTGCACTTTGCCACGAGAAACCCTCTATTTGCTGCGCCATCGGTTATAAATTTGATTTGATTGGAGGTAGATTTGTTATTCAACGGTTTGTGTATCAATTCGTGAAACTTGACAAGTTCTGCTGTCTGTGTCCCTCTCTTCCCCTCCTTCCCTTGTATTATTTTACAATCTTTTATTATTTTTGAATTTAGTTTTTAAAATACTAATATATACTATGCACAAACAACCTAGAATTTGATTGTGCTGATTTGGTTTACATTTTTTAATTATATTTTTGAAATGAGATTGCCTTAGCCAGGGGACGGGTGAAGGAGAATTAAAAAAAGTAATATTTAGAATGTTGAATTCGTTATCGAAAGCTGATATTAAGAACAGTATAGAATATTGATATTAAGAATATTGTTTAAAGTGTGTGTTTGTCAAAATCTAGTATTTGGAATAGCGAACTTTAGATGAAACGTGGAAACATTGAAAGGGACTTCGTTGATAGACATATATGCCAAATGAAGACCAATACTATGAAATATACATATTAGGGACTTCGTTGATAGACTTGCATGTATGCCAAATGTGGAAACATTGAAAGGGCCAAATGCATATTTCATAATATTGGTCCTCAAAAGGATGTAATGGCTTGGAGTGCCATGATCGCTGCCCTGGCCATGCATGGACTTTCAGAGGAATGTCTTGAACTATTTACAAAGATGATAAATGATGGGGTGAGGCCTAATGCTGTGACATTTGTGGGTGTTCTTTGTGCTTGTGTACATGGTTGTTTGGTTAGGGAAGGAAACCGATATTTCAAGAGGATGATGGAAGAGTATGGTGTTAGTCCTCTGATCCAACATTATGGTTGCATGGTAGACCTACACAGCAGAGCAGGTCGTATTGAGGATGCTTGGAGTGTGGTGAAGTCTATGCCTATGGAACCAGACGTGATGATATGGGGAGCTCTGCTTAGTGGTGCTAGGATGCAAGGTGAGATGTCAATAAAGAAATTTCTTGAGTTGGATCCCACAAATAGTAGTGCCTACGTGCTTCTTTCTAACGTGTATGCAAAGCTGGGACGACGGGGGAAGTGAGGCATTTGAGAGATCTTATGGATGTCAGTGGCATCAAGAAAGTTCCGGCAAAAAATCGGTAGTACTGTTGTTTTCCAAAAGTATCTCCATGCTAAAACACATTTGTAAAGATTAACGACAGTCAAAGATGTAATGTTGACTGACGTGATCAGTTCCGCCACTTTCTAGATGACTCATTCTAGTCCCGGCATGTCAGTTGGCGAGACTATGCCACGTGTACCCACTCCCGCCAGGTAATGTGGCGCGACTATGCCACGTGACCCACTCCCGCCATATTATGTGGCGCGACTATGCCACGTGTACACTCCCGCAGGGTAATGTGGCGCGACTATGCCACGTGTACTAGGTAATGTGGGGCGTTCTAGCCACTGGTTCCCACTCCCGCTACATTGGATGACGATTTACGTTGTCCTTCTTTGAACCCCACGCGATACTCGTGGGGTAGCGTCCCGTACTCTACAAAACTAATCTTGCCATTGAAACTTACGGGAATACCTGCTTGGCTATATATAGAGTGTTCCGGTGTTACTCAATATGGGACATTTTGAAAGTTCGGAGTGTTTGCTATTTTTGTATATGATTTTAGCATATGGGTTCTTTGCTTGTCGTAATATTTTTGTATGAGTTGCTTAGTTATAATATCAAAATTTTGTTGTATATATCACCTTGTTGTAATGTCGTAATTTTTTTTTGAATGAGTTGCTGTTATGCTATTTAATTTTTTTTATTTACTTTTTTTTAATCTCCACTTTTATCTGATCCTTTTGTGTTATTTGCATAAATACACAGTACAATGGAACAATATCGGTCTTTTGTATATTATAATGGTTCTAAAATTAACAGTGTAGGCGGGTTGAGATTCGAAGGGGAAAAAAGAGCAATGTATATTGTCCGAGGCTTGTCCATTGAAGATCTACTTCAGAAGATTCGTCAGAAGTTGAAGTTGCAACAAAATCAGGTAATTTCTTCAGTAACGGGTCGAGCCCCATGTGGAAATCGGAAATATGCAGGTTTTGAAATAATTGATGATGAGGACATTGATATTTTTCTTGGAACATTTGCCCAAACCTCTACTACGTCACAATTTGTTGAGTTATATGTCGATATTGAGACATCAGACGACATGTCAATACCGTCACGTGGGTTGGAGCTTAACAGTCAGACACAAATGTCGTCATCATCGGTACCCCAGCCCACACAATCAACTATTGCAAGTGGAGATGAAAGCGACTATATGGTAGATGTTGAACCTGACAATGAAGAGGATGAGGAAGATGAAGACACTCTACTGGCAAATGACCATGATCAGAATGATAGTGATGGAGGTGATGATGAACATCATGATAATCCCATAACACATGAGACTGTTATCCCTACGTCCAATAATGCGGTTCTTCCACCATCATCAGGTTAGCCATTGAACGTCTTGTAGGATTAATTTTTATATAATCGCTTTAATATTTGCAAATTTTTTTTTTTTTTATAGATATGACACCATTTTGGGATGACATCCCACACTATGAGGCTGTTAATTTTGATTACCCGAACGAAGACATACTGGATGTTGAAGGCTTAGGCCGTGGTCCGTGGACAAGAGGCGTGCATGTCCTACAAGATGCATATCAAGTTAATGTGTTGTAATGTTGGCAATATTTTATTATAATATCGTGCTCTGAGTTTATGAAACTACTTAACTACTGTCACACATGACAACATAATAGTAACCAGGAAACGTGCAAAAATGGAGATATAATTCGGACAGCATAACAACAGAAAAATGGACAATCCAGGGAATCGCATCCCACACTTTAAAACCTAGTGTACGTGATATGCAGTAATCAATAGTCCAAATACATATCAACCATGTCCATATTGGAAATATCGTTTGCCACATAAAAGCAGTCTACGAACTAAGGATAAAATCACACATGAACCAAAGAAATCAGTAAAAATAGTAATGCATAAGAACAGTCATCCATAAACACATCTCAAATGCATATATAGGGTTTCACATGCTATGATGGTGGAGTATAAGTAGGCCATGGTCTGGAACGTGCATCACGTTCAGGGTTCCTGCGAATGACACCACCCACTCTCTATGCATCAGGATCGTGCCTAATATCGAAATCCTCTGCTGCTGCCTGTAGAAAGTCGTCCTGCGTGTCTTGTCCTGACTGATGTTGACTAAGAGACGAACGCGATGTTTCCCCATGAACGTACCCTCCTGCAGCGACACTACTACATTGGGTCCTGTGATACGCACCGAATGCTGACAATCCATGTACCGGATGATAGGAACTGAACCCTGCCAATGGTGGAGGTCGCACACTCTGCTCAAACTGGGTGCTCATCCACTGATATGAGGCAGGAAACTGTGTTTGAGAGTGTGGAGGCAAGTGAGGATCAGAACCAAATGACATATGCATAGGCATCTGTACGGGCATCTGCATAGGCATATGTGGAGTCATTTGTGTGGACATCTGCGTAGGCATCTGCATAGGCATTTGTGTGGACATCTGCGTTGGCATCTCTGTGGGCATCTGTGTAGGCATCTCTGTGGGCATATGCGTAGGCATCTGTGGCGGAAACCACTGAATAGGAGTAAATGCCATAGTGGGCCACATGGGTGGTCTATAAACACCAACGGCTCTTGGCCCACCTGCTGGGATGTCATATGACTGGTGCTCAATGCGTGGTCGTCGACGAAAAATGCCCCTTCCCTCCTTCGCATGAGGTGGTACATTTATCTCTGGATCAGGTACCTCAACTAATAGCCCGGATGGTGCAATTGGGCCAGGCTCTGCAACACGGCCGAATTCTCCCTCTGCACGCAGTAACTGCTCACACATCTCTTGCACCTGACGTTCATCGCGCTAAACACTCATCTGGGGAGTTTGCATCCACCATATCCACTCGACTCCGTCAACCTGTATCACGAAACAATAATTTATTAAATTTAACATGACAACACAATACCATTAATCAAAAGTACGAAACTACGATTGCAAGAACAACAACAATACGTACAACATGGCCTAACTTTATGACCTGCCTCGTCATGAACCGTCGAGTGTGACTGAAGTACCAGGTCATGTACTCGGAGTTTGGAGACATGATACCCTCCCACGTGCCGCCTGCCTCAATACGCTCATGTCTAGTGTTCCACAAATGTATGTGGACGGCCATCTTCGCTTCCCAATTCTCACCGATCTTACCCCGTAACGTAAGATCATGTGCACCTCTCAACCGACCAGCAGGTCTAGGGATGTGTTGCTGCATGCCAAATTGCCGTATGCAACGGTCAGGCTGGTGCATCTCCACAATGTGGAAGGCGAGTACAGGTGTAACAGCCCTCCACAAGTTCTGCATGTGAGGATTTGCACCGAGAAACTCATAGCCAACCTCCTTATATGGCTCCCACACAACCTATAAGAAGCCAATATTTGTAAGCCACATAATACTATATAATAGGATGCAAATGAAAACCAACTAAATTAATCATATCGCACATTATTTCTAGCCATTTGATCAAGCTCAATCTGATAATCCTTCAGGTGAAATTGGTGTCGCCGCGATACGACATTGTTAAACCTACAAAAAATAATACAACAAACCACACAAATGAATGATAGGAAAATGATACAAAAGAATTTAACATGATGGTGAAAACAAATGTTATTGTATACCGTCGTCCATAGTGATTATAACACCTCACAATTCAAAATTAAGTAATTAAAGTATTAAGTGAGAAATTAAGTGATGGATTAGTGAAAATCCCAAAGATTAGGCCAAAATACAAAGAAAGGGCAAAACGGTAATTAGCCAACACGCAACCCTAGGAAGGAAAAAAATTGAGCAGGAGGTCTCAGATGATAAAAATAAGCCTGGAAATGGATTCAGAACGAAAAATTGAGTGGATAGGCAAGTTTCAGAAAAATCAGTGAATAGTGTTTTTCGCGGGTAAAAAAAATACCGCAATCAGATTGCACCGTAAAACGTGCCAGTGGAATTTTGAGCTCTAGGTTTCAAATATTGATTTTAAATGGTCCATGGAAATAGGAAATATGATTTCTGATAATATTTGAGGGATTTAAGTCAATTTGTGGAAGTTTATCAACGGAGCGCGCTGTACCTTAAAACAGTGTTTTTCCGAACAACCGGAAAGCTCCAAAATTTATCTGAGTGAGTAAAATTAAAGGATTTTGTTAAGATGAAAAATTATAATTTCTCATTAGGTTTTTAAATTGTGAATTTTAGTGATGATCGGAGGGAAATTCGGATGAGTTTTAAATCACGTGGGATCCGGTACCCACTTAAAAGTCACTTAACCACTAAATGTTCCCTGTTTCACCCCATTCCCACCCGTGCTCCTTCTTCCCCAACAGCGCCCAACAGCCCTTGTGCCACCATTTTTGTGCCATTTGCTCCTTTCTCACAAACCAACCAATTCTCAACCAAATTCAACAAAGTTTGTGTTGAATCTTGATGGAAAACACCTCCTAAACCCATTGGTAGCCTTGTTTAGCCTTGAAATTGAGTGTGTGAGGAGATCCATGCCCATTTAGGTGCGATTTTCAAGGGATAAAAGGGTGATCATGATGCTTTCAAATGCTCCAATGGTGGAGTATGCTTAGGTGGATCCATATACCATGCAATTGGGTAAGTTATTTCAACATTTCATTGGTTAAACTTTGAGTTGTGATAATTGCCCCTAAAGAGGGATTTTGTGATATGTGGTGTTAGAGAGCTCAAATGGAAAATGTCTATTAGATGATAATTGTAAGAACCCATACCGCTAATTAAGGTAATTAGTGAATTAATTATGATAATTAGGAAATGATTTCATAATTGACCTAAAGAATTAATATTGGGCTTAGATAATTATACTGAGTGAGTAAAAATGCTGAAAGTCGCTTTTCGGAAGAAAAGCGCAGATACCGGTTCTGCTACCCGGTATAAATGCGTACCGGAAAATTATCCCGGAAAATTATAACGAATGCATAATAATTACTAAAATATTATGTAGGACTTGTAAAACAAGTTTCAAGTCAAAATAACGTAATCTGATGCCAGAACTGATACTGGCTATGGAAAAGCGCGTACCGGAAAGGTGCTCCGAAAAATAAAATAAAAATATGACAAATCTTAGAAAAATGTGTAGGTCTAGATTCCAAAGTTTGGGATCAAGATCTTTTACTTTGCTATTAAGGCTAATACTGCGCGTGTGTGGCCTTGTGCCTATAAATAGACCCATTAAGGGCACAAAACCCTAGGCCATATTATTTTCTACGTGGGTTTTGGTGGCTGAAGGGAAGTGGCTGCTGTCCATTGCTTCTCCTTCACCATTTCTTGAGCCTTGGACCAATTCCTCTTTGATTCTTCCTCTCTTCTTCTTACAAACACATAGTAGGGTGGGTTGTGAGGGTGTGAGGTGGTGCTTGCTGCACACTCAGCCACTGTTGAGTGTATCCTTGAGGGCTGGTTGAAGTGTTGAGTTGTGTGAGTGGGAGTTGTGAGTGTTTCCTTGGTAGTGGAAGCTCCAAGAAGCAACCTTTGGGTAGAAAGACCAAGTCTTGTGCACCATTTTCGTGCACCTTTGTTTGGCCTGAGTTGAGGAACCTTGGGAGAGCCCCAAGAGCACACCTTGCTCTGTTTTGAGCTTTGGTAAGTTCTCTCACCTTTGATCTTAAGTTTTGATGCTTAAAGTTGATGTCTTGGCCATGTTTAATGAGTAAACAAGAGGGTATAATGAGTATGAACCTAAAATAGATTAAAAATGCATGCTTTAACGTGTACATGTGTTAAAAGTGGGATCTTTGGGATGGATATTCACGAAATGCAGAAACTGCATTCTGTCGTGAGATATCCGGATATTTGTCGAACAGATATCCGGATATCAATATCCGGATATGGTATCCGGATATTGATATCCGGATATGGGATCTGGGTATCCGGATATGGCATATCCGGATATGTCCAGTGTGATATCCGGATATGGCATATCCGGATATGTCCCTTCTGATATCCGGATATCCTGGGTTTGCGCAGACAGTAGCTGTGCTGTATGAACAGTAAGCTATTGGGTGTGTGTGGACCCTAGATTAAGGAAGTTTAACTTCTGTAATTAATGAACTAAGTCAGAATCATATGATTAAGGGCTTATGGCTTTGTTGGAAGCCTTAAGACGTAAAACGTAAAGGAAAGGCGTAGTCTTTAAGTTGTATGCTTGTGATGCATTAATATTGATGTATTATTGGTCCATATCAGATTGTGATACTGCTGTTTGTGGACTTGTGAGTGGTTGGACTCTTGGCTTGGATAGCTAGCTTGCAAGGTAAGCTTTCGTGTCCTCGGTTTAGCCATTTTGTTATTCCACCATGTCCCATGGGGATGGGTTTATGCATGCTGTGTTACATGCTTTATTGTTTTGGAAATGCTGTTGAGCTATTTATATGCAATGAGCTTTTATGAGATGCATGTGGTGTCCACCTAGACGGTAAGCCTGAGTATGTAGTACATACAAGATGGTGAAGCTGTGGGTGAGGTGCAGGTAGTATCCATGTACTCATGTAGGTATAGACGTATTCCTACATTTCTCTGGCCAGTAGATTTGATAAACACACATGGCATGATTAATTGCTGCATCGCATCGTTTTGGAACTTATATTGTAATATTGTTTTTGAACTTATATTACACATGTAAGTGAGCTTGGGGTGGAGACTCCTTGAGGACCCCTTGTCTTACTGAGATTTCTTGTTAGAGATCTCACCCCACGTTTGGGGACGCTTATTTCAGGATCAGGTAATGTTGAGGGCTCAGGTGGCAGGAGGCCAGAGCTGAGCTGATATATGATATGCTGACGTGCTGGATTGACTGTTATGTTTTCCGCTTTATTTATGTTATCATGTTGAGACTGTTTGTGGGCATTGTTGCCTTATTTGGTGAGCATGGGGTTTGTCCATGCCACATGGTTTGACTATGTCTTTTAATTGCTGTTGTAATTAATGTATCAGGATTTTGACCCAGGCTGCATGTTGTAGTCCTGTGGTTTTAGATACTCACATTATATTTATGTACGAGGTATTCAGTTAGTTGTCTTGCAATTTACATACAGGCAGTATTTTATGAAATTGATTAAGTAATCAAGTCGGTTAAGTTTAATGACGTCATAATTGAATTAAAGAAAAAGTTATTCCGCATTTTAATTAAGCGTGGCTTAATACGATAGCGTGTTAACAATCCGGGTTAACACGGGCTGTTACATTTTATGGTATCAGAGCACTTTCTAGGGAAAAGCCTATATGTATTGCAATAACTTAGGATGTGTCGTTGCGTGTCTACTTTGCGTTCTCTCTGATTGGTGTGTGTGATGATAATGCATATGTGACCACATGGCGTGGGCCTGATCAACTCATTCTTTGTGTAACTTGTGCAGAGTCATGGTGCCACCAAGGAGGAACACGAGTACGAGCGAGGATCAATCGGATCCTATCCTGGCTGCATTGGCTGAGATGCAGGCGGCCCGACTAGCCGACCAGGAAGCCACGAGGTTGGCGAATCAGGCGATGCTGGACGCTATTCGAGATGCGAACAGACGAGCCACGGCAGAGGTTCTGGAGGAGAACCGGATGGCCAACATGACTATGATGAGGGTCATGTTGGAGGAGTTGAGGGCTGGTCCTGCTGCTGGCCAGTGTCCTCCACCACCTCCACCGCCGCCACCGCCTCCACCTCCGCCTAGTCAACAGGAGGACACCCAGAGCCAGATGGGTGAAGGCAGTCACTTGACGGGGGCTATGCAGACTATCCCCGTATTTGCTGAGGATCGTGACGAGATCGATCGCCGGCTGAATGCTTTCCGCAAGCATAAGCCACCTACTTTCGACGGATCATATGATCCCATTGCTGCTGCCAGATGGCTACAGGCTCTGGATAAGATTTTTCGGATCATGCAGTGCACCGATCCGCAGAAGCTGTTGTTTGCCACTTACATGCTGGAGGGCGAGGCTCACGAGTGGTGGACCAACCTTTCTCATGTCTACGAGATGCAGGGCCATGTGATGACGTGGCCATTCTTCGAGGAGAGCTTTCTGGGTCAGTACTTTCCTTATGACTCACAGGAGAGGAAGCAGGGGGAGTTTGACCGGTTGGTTCAGGGCTCGTTGTCTGTCGACGAGTACCTGGCCAAGTTTAATGAGCTGGTGAAGTTTTCACACTTCAGGATGGCGAGGCCTACTCCTACATTCTTGGCTGCTAAGTTCCGCAGGGGACTTAGTGAGGATATTGCTGGTTACTTAGCTGGGTCTGCTTCCAGAGATTTTGGGACACTGGTCCAGCAGTGTCGTGATATTGAGGACTTCTACAGCACGAGTAAGGCCAAGAAGGCCAAGATGGAGGTGCCACAGGGTACCGGCGGTTCCACTCCCTGGAAGAACAAAAATTTTACCAACAAGGGCAAGGGCAAGCAGATGGCGGCTAAGCAAGCGCCAAATCAGTTTAGAAAGACTGCTACTCAGGGGAACACCGCGAGACCTCCTGCTCCCAGATGTTCGGGATGCGGGAAGTCACACTTTGGGCCGTGCTCTACCGGTCAGCTGATTTGTTTCCAGTGTGGCAAGGAGGGCCACTACTCCAGAGATTGCCCGACGGCGAGAGTTGCTGCAGTGCAGGCTGTGCCATTGCAGATGGTTCCTACTGGGGCACCAGTCGTGCCACCTACTACAGGGCGAGTGTACACACTTGATCGTCAGCAGTCGGACAGAGCTCCGAACCTGGTCAGAGGTACTATTACCATTGGTGGTTCAGCTGTTGATGTGCTATTTGATTCCGGGGCAACGCACTCTTTTGTTGCTACCCCTATTGCTGTGGGGCTTGAGTTGCCCAGTGATGTGCTTTCTCCACCGATGCGGGTGACCACCGCCACCGGAGAAAAATGTTTGACCTCCACTGTTCATCGCGATGTAGCGTTTCAGTGGGATGGCCGTGACTTCTCGGTAGATCTGATAGGATTGCCGATGGCCAACCTTGAGATTATTCTGGGCATGGATTGGTTGTCCAGAAACTGTGCATTGATTGACTGCTGTGCCAAGAAAGTGGTGATGTCTCCGGGTGGGTCCACAGCCAGTTCCTCACCGTTCATTTCAGTCCTGCAGGCGAGGAGGGCCTTGAGAGCAGGGGCATTTGGCTATGTCATGTTGGGAGGTTTGGTGAGTGGGACACAGAGGATCTCACTGGCATTCCTGTGGTGAGGGAATTCCTCGAGGTGTTTCCCGAGGAGATTCCTGAGTTTCCACCAAAGAGGGAGATGGAGTTCTCCATCGATTTATTTCCTGGTGTGGGGCCGATATCGTTGGCTCCATACCGGATGTCGCCACCAGAGTTGGCGGAGCTGAAGAAGCATATTGAGGAGCTTTCAGCGAAAGATTTTATTCGGCCGAGTGTGTCTCCTTGGGGAGCACCGGTCATTTTTGTGAAAAAGAAAGATGGGACCATGCGGTTGTGCACCGACTACAGACAGTTGAACAAGGTGACAATCAAGAACAAGTACCCTCTTCCACGCATTGATGATTTGCTGGATCAGCTCAGGGGTGCTTGTGTGTATTCAAAGATCGACCTCCGGTCCGGGTACCATCAGATACGGGTAAAGCCGGAGGATGTCCCAAAGACAGCGTTTCGCTCGAGGTACGGGCACTACGAGTACTTGGTGATCCCGTTTGGACTCACCAATGCACCCGCAGTGTTCATGGACTACATGAACAGGATTTTCCAGCCGTACCTGGATCAGTTTGTGATCGTCTTCATTGACGACATCTTGATTTACTCCAAGACGGAGGAGGAGCATACTGAGCACTTGAAGATTGTTTTGCAAGTGCTAAAAGAGAAAAAGCTTTATGCTAAGCCGTCGAAATGCGAGTTTTGGCTCAAGGCGGTGAAATTTCTGGGTCATGTGATTTCTGCTAATGGAGTTGCAGTTGATCCCAACAAGATTGAGGCCGTGATGGACTGGGAGAGGCCCAAGACGGTTACAGAAGTGAGAAGCTTCTTGGGTTTGGCAGGCTACTATAGGAGGTTCATAGAAGGATTCTCCAAGATGGTGCTACCGATGACTCGCCTTACCCGAAAGGAGACTCCATTCGTGTGGACACATGAGTGTGAAGAGTGTTTCCAGGAGTTGAAGGAGAGACTGACTACTGCTCCTGTGTTAGTCCTTCCTGATCCTGCGGAACAATTTGAGTTATACTGCGATGCTTCTGGAAAGGGGCTAGGCTGTGTGCTGATGCAGAAAGGTAAAGCGATTGCTTACGCTTCAAGACAGTTGAAACCTCATGAGGAGAACTACCCGACTCACGACTTGGAGTTGGCAGCCATTGTTTTTGCTTTCAAGATTTGGAGGCATTACCTGTTTGGCATGAAGTTTGCTGTATTCAGTGATCACAAGAGCCTGAAGTATCTGTTTGACCAGAAGGAGTTGAACATGAGACAACGTAGATGGATGGAGTTCTTGAAGGACTACGACTTTGAGTTGAGGTACCATCCTGGCAAGGCCAATGTGGTAGCCGATGCTTTGAGTCGGAAATCCGTGAGCCTATCCAGCTTGATGATGAGCGACTACGAGGTAATAGAAAAGTTCAGAGACTTGAGAGTGAACTCCTTGTTTGGGGGCGCACTGCTTGAAATGGAAACAACAGAAGTGATTAACGAGCTGATGGGAAAGATTAAAGAGGCGCAAGTGCAAAGAGAGTGCCTTGACTATGTGAAGAACCAGGACGGTGTGTCTTGGAACGAGGATGGTTTGCTGCTGTTCCAGAAGAGGATTGTTATTCCTCGAGGGCCATTGACCGAAGAGGTTATGGCAGAGGCTCATAAAGGCCGGTTCACTATCCACCCTGGTGCCACAAAAATGTACCAGGACTTAAAAAGGAATTTTTGGTGGCCGGGCATGAAGAAGGACATAGCGGTCTACGTGTCCAAGTGTTTGATTTGTCAGAAGGTAAAAATCGAGCACCAGAAACCGTCTGGTAAACTTCAACCTCTTGAGATTCCACAGTGGAAGTGGGAGAGTATTTCCATGGACTTCGTGGTGGGATTGCCAAAAACTCAGGCTAGTTGTGACTCTATCTGGGTCATTGTGGACAGATTGACCAAGTCTGCCCATTTTCTTCCAGTGAAGGTGAGCTTCACTACAGAGCAGTTGGCCAAGCTATATGTCCGTGAGATTGTGAGGCTTCACGGGGTGCCCGAGAGTATCATCAGTGATAGGGACCCGAAGTTCACATCTCGGTTCTGGGAGGCACTGCAGGAGGCTTTTGGTACACAGTTGAAATTGAGTACCGCCTATCACCCTCAGACTGACGGACAGACTGAGCGGACCATCCAGACAACAGTTGGTTGAATTCTCGTACAACAACAGTTTTCATGCTAGTCTGGGCATGGCACCCTACGAGGCGCTGTACGGTAGGAGGTGTCGGACTCCTACTTGCTGGTCTGAGGTTGGAGATAAAGAGCTGTTTGGCTTGGACTTTGTCCAAGATACTACCCTACAGATCCAAATGATCAGGGAAAAGTTGAAGCAGGCGCAGAATCGTCAGAAAAGCTACTATGATGTCAAGCATCGACCACTGGAGTTCAGTGAGGGTGAGCACGTGTTTGTGAAACTTTCACCTGTCACCGGTGTTGGACGGGCACTCGGAGTGAGGAAGTTGAGCCCGCGATTCATTGGGCCCTACCAGATCCTTGGTAGAGTAGGACCAGTTGCCTATCGACTCGCCTTACCTCCGAACTTAGCCAACATCCACGACGTGTTTCACGTGTCTCAACTTCGGAAGTACATAGCAGATCCTTCGCACGTGGTGCAGCCGGATGATGTGGAGGTTCGGGAGAACCTAAGGACTCCCGTCGGACCACTCAAGATTCTCGATCGAGGCGAGAAACAGCTTAGAAGCAAGATCATTCCGATGGTCAAGGTGCAGTGGACTGGGCGTAGTCCCGAGGAGTGCACGTGGGAGCGAGAGGATGAGCTTCTCCGACAGTATCCCGATTTTCGAGACAGGTATGTTTCTGATTTTGAGGACAAAATCCTTAAAAAGGTGGGGTGAATGTAAGAACCCGCACCGCTAATTAAGGTAATTAGTGAATTAATTATGATAATTAGGAAATGATTTCATAATTGACCTAAAGAATTAATATTGGGCTTAGATAATTATACTGAGTGAGTAAAAATGCTGAAAGTCGTTTTTCGGAAGAAAAGCGCAGATACCGGTTCTGCTACCCGGTATAAATGCGTACTGGAAAAGTATCCCGGAAAATTATAACGAATGCATAATAATTACTAGAATATTATGTAGGACTTGTAAAACAAGTTTCAAGTCAAAATAACGTAATCTGATGCCAGAACTGATACTGGCTATGGAAAAGCGCGTACCGGAAAGGTACTCCGAAAAATAAAATAAAAATATGACAAATCTTAGAAAAATGTGTAGGTCTAGATTCCAAAGTTTGGGATCAACATCTTTTACTTTGCTATTAAGGCTAATACTGCGCGTGTGTGGCCTTGTGCCTATAAATAGACCCATTAAGGGCACAAAACCCTAGGCCATATTATTTTCTACGTGGGTTTTGGTGGCTGAAGGGAAGTGGCTGCTGTCCATTGCTTCTCCTTCACCATTTCTTGAGCCTTGGACCAATTCCTCTTTGATTCTTCCTCTCTTCTTCTTACAAACACATAGTAGGGTGGGTTGTGAGGGTGTGAGGTGGTGCTTGCTGCACACTCAGCCACTGTTGAGTGTATCCTTGAGGGCTGGTTGAAGTGTTGAGTTGTGTGAGTGGGAGTTGTGAGTGTTTCCTTGGTAGTGGAAGCTCCAAGAAGCAACCTTTGGGTAGAAAGACCAAGTCTTGTGCACCATTTTCGTGCACCTTTGTTTGGCCTGAGTTGAGGAACCTTGGGAGAGCCCCAAGAGCACACCTTGCTCTGTTTTGAGCTTTGGTAAGTTCCCTCACCTTTGATCTTAAGTTTTGATGCTTAAAGTTGATGTCTTGGCCATGTTTAATGAGTAAACAAGAGGGTATAATGAGTATGAACCTAAAATAGATTAAAAATGCATGTTTTAACGTGTACATGTGTTAAAAGTTGGATCTTTGGGATGGATATTCACGAAATGCAGAAACTGCATTCTGTCGTGAGATATCCGGATATTTGTCGAACAGATATCCGGATATCAATATCCGGATATGTTATCCGGATATTGATATCCGGATATGGGACCTGGGTATCCGGATATGGCATATCCGGATATGTCCAGTGTGATATCCGGATATGGCATATCCGGATATGTCCCTTCTGATATCCGGATATCCTGGGTTTGCGCAGACAATAGCTGTGCTGTATGAACAGTAAGCTATTGGGTGTGTGTGGACCCTAGATTAAGGAAGTTTAACTTCTGTAATTAATGAACTAAGTCAGAATCATATGATTAAGGGCTTATGGCTTTGTTGGAAGCCTTAAGACGTAAAACGTAAAGGAAAGACGTAGTCTTTAAGTTGTATGCTTGTGATGCATTAATATTGATGTATTATTGGTCCATATCAGATTGTGATACTGCTGTTTGTGGACTTGTGAGTGGTTGGACTCTTGGCTTGGATAGCTAGCTTGCAAGGCAAGCTTTCGTGTCCTCGGTTTAGCCATTTTGTTGTTCCACCATGTCCCATGGGGATGGGTTTATGCATGCTGTGTTACATGCTTTATTGTTTTGGAAATGCTGTTGAGCTATTTATATGCAATGAGCTTTTATGAGATGCATGTGGTGTCCACCTAGACGGTAAGCCTGAGTATGTAGTACATACAAGATGGTGAAGCTGTGGGTGAGGTGCAGGTAGTATCCATGTACTCATGTAGGTATAGACATATTCCTACATTTCTCTGGCCAGTAGATTTGATAAACACACATGGCATGATTAATTGCTGTATCGCATCGTTTTGGAACATATATTGTAATATTGTTTTTGAACTTATATTACACATGTAAGTGAGCTTGGGGTGGAGACTCCTTGAGTACCCCTTGTCTTACTGAGATTTCTTGTTAGAGATCTCACCCCACGTTTGGAGGGCTCAGGTGGCTCAGGTAATGTTGAGGGCTCAGGTGGCAGGAGGCCAGAGCTGAGCTGATATATGATATGCTGACGTGCTGGATTGACTGTTATGTTTTCCGCTTTATTTATGTTATCATGTTGAGACTGTTTCTGGGCATTGTTGCCTTATTTGGTGAGCATGGGGTTTGTCCATGCCACATGGTTTGACTATGTCTTTTAATTGCTGTTGTAATTAATGTATCAGGATTTTGACCCAGGCTGCATGTTGTAGTCCTGTGGTTTTAGATACTCACATTATATTTATGTACGAGGTATTCAGTTAGTTGTCTTGCAATTTACATACAGGCAGTATTTTATGAAATTGATTAAGTAATCAAGTCGGTTAAGTTTAATGACGTCATAATTGAATTAAAGAAAAAGTTATTCCGGATTTTAATTAAGCGTGGCTTAATACGATAGGTGTTAACAATCCGGGTTAACACGGGCTGTTACAATAATGTCTTAGAATGATGTATTAATGCTAGAAATGCAATGAAAATTTTAAGTGAAAAAAATGGATTTTTAACTTAGAAAAAAAATGGGTTCATGAAATGGAATTTTGAGTTTTGTGTAATGTGTGGTATAGTGAATTGTAGTGTGATTATATGATGTTAGGAAGTGATTATGTGAGTTGTGGGCCATAAGAATTGAGTGGAAATCCTTGGTTTGGACTAACCAAGATTAGGCCATTTATGTACAATTGAGCAAATTGATGTTTTAGAACACTTTGGTGTTGTGTTGTGTGATGGAAAAGTCATTAGATGGGTTGTGTGGTGATTGGCATGTGGAAGAATCAATGTAAAAATGATAAGTGTTGAAAGTGGCAAAATGTGCCTAAAGTGTAATAATTCGCAAAACGTTGCGAAAAAGTCGTAAAACCGTAAAACGGCGATTGAACTAGCCTTTGGGTAACCTAAGTAAGTGAAATAAAATGAGAAAGAAAATTTAGAAAAATAAAACCTAAAATAACCCTATTATGGCCGAACCTTAGAGGGAGAGAAGAGGAATTTGACGTTTTTGCGTTTTGACGTATTGTGACTGAAACTGACGGCTGTGCATGGTTGTACAGGTTGCCGTACGTGGACATAGACTTGGAACAGTGAAACAGTGGATTGCCCTTGGTCCTGGATCAAGTGGATTGAGGTAAGTGATGTGGTTTACACATGATATGTTGAAATTCATGAATGGATTCAAAGTTCTAAGTGTGTGGAATGGTCCTCTGTGTAGGCGTTCCTGGAGAATGAAGCTGTAAGTGGAGTTCTGCGGAGCTTAGTGAAAGGAAAAAGAAAGGTAACCTCTTGGTACTGGGGCTTGTTCCCCTTTTTGTGTTCCACCTTGCTAGTTGATGGCAACGGTAGGAAGTGTGTATGAGTAGTGTAGAACAGCATGAGAATGCATGTGCATTATCACAGTGGGTACTTATGTACCAGATCTCTGGCCAGTAGATATTTTTAGCCTTCGGGCAAGTGTTTCCGGACTGCCACTGGATAGGTCTCCGAGAGGGAGTTCCAGTTGACCCAGGGTCGTGGTGTGTTATCCAGTTAGGAGCACACTAGGTTGTCTCGGGTGTATATGGTTGGAAGGGGTACCTTGGTGGGTTGTTCTATGAACACGCCAGGGGTAGTATCCATAGGCGTATAGCCGAGGAAATGGCGTGGTATTGGTAGCTACCATCCCCGCATGTCGTAGTTATTCTGATATATTTCCCCTTTCTCTAAATCGCTTGCTTTATCCCGTTTTATAACAGTGGTGTTGTTTTTATGCTATTTGTATACATCGAAGTGAACCATTGGGCGGAGTTTTCTCCAGAACCTCTTGGTTACTGAGATATATCCTTATATCTCACCCCGTCTCGGGGCATTATTTCAGGATGTACCAGTGGATATGGAGCAGCGGGCGAGAAGCCCGCATGATGACGAGTGGAGCAGTGGAGTAGAGTTTAGCTATCATGTCATTTTAGTTTATGGATTTAGTTGGCAAGTGAAGTGTAATATGTAAATAATTGTAGTTTAAAGCTAAAGTTGTAAATGCAAAAGTAATCCAGTGTTGTAAATGCACCATGGATGTATGTAATATGATGGAAGGGCTTTTGGCCTATTATAGGTTTATGATTATCCGTATTATGTTTTATGCATGAAATTGAAAGTAAACTGTTTATGTTTTAAGTGTATATTGGATTGGGTTGTAAGTGCCCCAAGACGTTGTTGGACCTTGTGTGTGCCACCCATTGGATTTTGCTGGATTTCAGGTGTATTAGTGGTGTTAAACAGGTTATGCAAATTTTGGGATTTTAGGAAATACAAAGGAAACTCTGGCGAATTTTCTGTAGAATTGGCAGTTTTTGGGTGAACTTTGGAGGAGCGTATCTCTCTCCATAGTGGTCCGATTGGGACGTGCCATACGCCATTTTGAAGCTTAAGATGTCCCCTACGTTTTGTCAAAAGCCTAGGTTCATTGGTGGAGTGCGCAGCCCATGGGGGCTGTTGTCACGCACTGCCCTGTTCTGGCCAGCACCAGTGGGCAGATTCGGGTCTATGATGGGGAATTAATTCCCGCTTCGTTACTTGGTCAAATTAAGCGTACGATATATCAAATCGAAGTTTGAGGTGTCTAGTTTATGGTGTAAAAGTTTGAGAGTCATTGGTTGGGCGGTTAGGTACAGTTTAATCAGTGAAGTTTGGAGGTTTTAGGCTGTTTTGGAGTTGGTAGGCAATGTTGTTTGTCCAACTTCAAACGGCGATAACCGGAGCTCACGAGCTCGGAATTGAGTGTGTGATAGTTTGATAGAAAGGTAAGTGAATAAGGAAAAAGAATAACCTGGATTTTAAGTTTGGATTTTTATTTTGTGTTCGTAGAAAAATAGATTGGCAAATCCTGTTAAGTGGTAAAAACGTAAAAAGTGAGAAATTGGCTAAGTGGTTTATGGGAACCCCTCAGTATCTTGTAGGTAATAAAATAAAGTGTATAAATAGTTAAGAAAGTCTTCCGCTAGTGTTTCAGTTACGGTCACAGCTTTTTATTATTACGCTTTTTATACTTTTACTGTTCGCGTAATAATCGTAAAAAGTTTATTCTCATTTTTATAAATGAACTGCTGTGATTGTAACTGCGCTTAATATCATAATTAATGTTAACAATACCGGTACGTAACGGGCTATTACATTTTATGGTATCAGAGCAGTTTTGTTAGGGAACTCTGATAATATATATAGATGTGTTGTGTGCTACATAGTTGTATGTAGATTCTTATCGATTACTGTATATGTAATTCCTTAGTGTGGGTCTGATCAACCCATTCCTTTGTGTTACATCTGTGGTCATCGTAAGAAGCCTGCGTAGTAACCTTGAAGCACCAAGTGTGAGTCTTTAGCCTGATGTTGTGGCTGCAGTGTTAACTGCTCCATGGACAAAGGACGGCAGTAAGTCAAGTATGAATATTAGAAGGCATAAGGAAAACATATTTAAATATTATATCTGGCTTCGATGAAGGTCAAGAGAAAAGTGTATTATAAGCAACAATGTTGTACAATTTATGATATGTACAATATGAGCATAGACGAACTTTGCAGTACTATGAAAGATAAACATATAACAGAGATGAGCTTATGAGATTGGTGAACTTCCAAGTACATCTATGATATAGTAAAACAATTATTTACAAGTGGACTTGGTGAATAGACTTCATCAAGGCGAGAGGTTTTGAACCTGAAGAATTATTGAGAAAAGGGAATAGATATTCGTATGCGTGAGTTAAACACGTCATGTTTGATTAGCAGTTATGAGACCAGGACAAGTGCAGTGCACTTGAATGAATTGGGATGGTTCAAGCAGAGAAACAAATAGAATATGTGATGAGTAATCCTACGAGGTTTGACCACGTGAAAGTATGATGCTGGTAGATTGGTAATGTGAGAGATATTGAAATATGGGAGTGAATTCCATAAAGAGATAGTGTTGACTAAACACAAGTGAGGTGAACTAATTATGTGTATATTATTATGTGGAGTGTGTATAAGGAAAAGTGAAGGAATCGCCATGGATGACACAAGATATATGTACCATGAAGGCACTATTGCAGTTAGTGGATGTCGACTCAAATTGGCAGACGTATCAGTAATAAAGGAACAAGATGGTTGAGATGTACAGTCATGGGTAAGATAGTAATGAGAATTGTAAAGAAATTATGATCTTGTTGTATATGTATAAGTACACTAATAGTAGTGCGCTTATGAAAATATTGGTATTTGATACGGAGTGGTAGACGGAGTAAAGGTAATTTCAAGGTAAAGAGACATTCTACAACCACCAAGGGTGGAAGCGATCAGGAAAATTGATGAGTTGCTCTACAGTATTGAGCATATTTTATGTGAGCCGTGGCAGGCAATGGACTAGAACGGTGGCATAAGTTTGTGGGTTATTGTTGTATAACAATAAGGTGAGATGGTATGATTAGTGAATGAATGAATGTAAAAGTTAATGTGAAATCAAGTGATTAGTATACGAACCATGTGACAATAAAGTGCGAAAGTAAGAGGTTAATGAAAGAACTGATGTGTAAAGTGTAATTCAAGATGAAAATGATAAGATTTGTTAGTGAAATGAGGTATAAATTTCAGGGCAAGGATTGAGGTGAAGTAGTTATCTGTGATTCGATGGAAATGATTGGAAGATCCCTGTGTGATGGGAAATGTGAAACTTATACTAAGAGATGTGAGATGTGTACAGAACTTTGAGAAAATTTAGCAATTATGGATTAGGGATTATGTTATGAACCATGGCAAGTGATTAGTCAAAGTAAAAGAGTAAACAATCTGTGAGAAGAATAAGTAAGGAAGAGATAATGGACTATGGACAGAACGGTAACAAGACAGAAGGAACTATTACGAGTTAGAAAACGTGTACGAAATTACGAAGAGAATGTGGATTATTATAATAGTGACTATGTTATAAACCAGGTCAGAGGGGTAACCGAAATGAAAGTAAACTACCATTGAGAAGAATGACACGAGAGAGTAAGAAAAATTAACTTATATGTAACATGTGTATATTATACCACTACTACTAAGATTATGGGGGCAGCCCATGTAGTAATACAAAACAGTTTGGATGTTATATACAGAGGTGATACAGACACCAAATGGACTGGGTCCATGTGTGATCTGGGGTGTACGGAGTACCAATGTTGCCGTCATATACAGATATATTATGAGTATAAATTTCTCCGTGCACTGGGTGCATGTAATATGAATTGATAGTAGGAAGATTTCAGTGGGGCCTATGTATCAGGAGCGTGTATCTATCCCTGTACGGGTTAAGTTCCCGGAGACTACTAGTATTTGACATGAGTAATGAGAAACGAGGAAGTGTTCCACATTGGTGTAACGGTCAATATGGTAGAGATAATTTATGTAAATGCACAAAGAAGAAACATTTGTGGGATGCCTTAGAATAGGGACAGCTAGTAGTAAGTCGTTTATACGACATCGATCATATGGGTGGATTCTCTGATCTGTGAGTCATGGCATCTGTGACCCTTAGGACAGCAAGAGCTCGAGAGGTTAAACCTGTGAATGTTGTTACCCACTGTATTGGGAGAGTTTTTCCATATGGTTAACGCAAGATGCGAGGTTATATATTTGTAAATGGACAATAGTATGTCAGATTTGGATATAAGAGTTGTGGCTTAGTGTGTAAGAACTTTGAAGTGTGATAGTGAAGCACTAATGTAAGTGTAAAGTAAGTCTGAGGAAATAAATTTTGTCTCTAAGTGAGGTAGCAAGTTAGTTGGAACCCTCGTCTTATGACCAAAAAGGGATAATAACGTGAGTTAAAGTTGACAGATTGAGTAAGTGTCCTTCTGGGAAGGCTAGTGATGATCAAGATTTCAGGTTAAAATAGTAAAGTGTTAGCCCAAAGGAAAAGATAAATTGAAATAGAGTCAAGTGCGAACGTGTATTAATAGATGGGAATTATAGTTGTAATTGATTACCAAAAAGTGAATAGCTTGGTTTTGCTGGTAAAGTAGATTGAGAAATGTTGTATGTAATCGCATATGCCACTTATGGTGGAAAGTGTGTGGAAAATGCACAATGTTGATGATGTTTTGATTAAGTACTAATGAGGTATGGACTAGTATTGTGGTAACTTTAAATATTCCAAGAGACTGATGTACCAACTAGTGGTGAATGGTAGAAATAGTGGCAATGATGGAGTTAATTTTAAGTGGCTTGATAATTAAGTGTCAAGGGTTCCTAGTGAATAGGACTTGTATATGAGAGATATGGCATTTTGAATAGTCCATCAGTTAATAGTGAAGTGGGTCGAAAATTGATTTGTTCCAAGTGTTAAGTGGAAGTGAGTAAAGCTGTAAAGTAATAGTATTTTGAGTTTGATATCCAGGATTAAATGATTATGATTACGAGAAAGTGGTATAAATGAGTGGAACATAAGGTTAAGGGGTAACATCGAAGTGGAATGAAAGTTGAAAATAGTTAGTGGGTGAAAATATTAAGCATGAGTCCTCGATATGGAGGTCATTGATTAGTGTTGTGTTTAGACCGTGAGAGGTCTGAGTAGAGAATTGAGCTGACTGAGTAATAAAGTTGAGATGGTTAGTTAATAAAGATAGTAACAGTGAGTGTCAATAAGGAATATGATTAGTAGATAGAAGAATTCATGAGTGTATTGTAGTTAAAGAACCTTAAAAGGTTAATCGAAGATATAAACGATTGTGAGGATTGTGAATTTCGTATCATGAAGAGAAAGATATGGTTATGAATACCTAAGAAGAGGTAAAGACACGTGACAAGGAAAAATAAAGTATAGGAGTATAGAATTTAATGTGGGTAAGAATTATAAGAAACAACAAAGTGCCCTGGAAACTAGAAATGATGTGCTTCGGTGGAAGCTAAGAAAACAATTAAATCATAAGAGCAGTGACAGTAACGGAAAGGACTAGTATGTCTGAGTATGGTTGAAACAATGAGGACAGCGAAAAGAGTTAAGTGCTAAAGAAAGTGTGAAGATATATGAGAACGGTTGAGGCCTATTATGGAAACAACTAGAGATTTTTGGAAACGACATTGGGTCCGAAAGACAGATGAAGATAAAAATGAGATGAAGTGAGACAGAAAAGTTGTAATATGGTCGTCTATTACCTATAAATTGGTGAAAGTGTAACCGTAAGCCGTGAGGAGCTTAAAGTATTGCGAATTGAAGGTCGTAGCACCATAAATGACAAGTGTAAAATGAGTATATGATGAACTACAGTGAGTGAAAAAGCAACATTAGTTTAAGGAAACAGTGAAAGATATAATGAGTTAAGGGGTCAGATACCCGAAGTTATCAAGTTTGTGAAGGACTAAGTAATCATGGATGCCGCAGAAATGAGATTTTTGATTACACCCCGTGTTACATATAACACCTCAAATATTTAAATGTGTATTTTAATATTATATTGAGAAATGAAAGTTGGTGGATTAGTGAAAATCCAAGGATTATGGCCAAAATGGGCAAAATGGGCAAAATGGTAAATTACCAACCGTGTGTTCTGAGGCTTAAATACTGAGTTAGAGATTTCATATAACAAAAATAATGCTGGAAATGGAATCAGGGCAGAAAATTGAGTGAATAGGCAAATTTGGGAAAAATTGATGAATAGTGGTTTTTAAGTGTTAAATACTGTGGTGTGAGTGTACCGATAGGTGTGAAATTTTTATCAATATTTTGGAGAAATAAAAATATGTCATGGACTGGAAAAATATGTAGATTAAGAATTTATGATCGGAATTTTTATCGGGATTAAAGTTAGATCGCGTGTGGGACCCGCGGGACCAAAATCCACTTGGCCCCACGCCTTCCTCTCTCCTTTTCTCCCTCCCTTCCCGTGAAACCCCTCATTTCTCACAAAACACACCAAATTCTTCATCTCTTTGTCATTTCCTCTATTCTTCATCAAATCTCTTGATTTTGGTGTTGAAATCTATTGTAAACAACCTTCTAGATCCATTGGTAACACTTACAAACCTTGAATTCATCTCTTTGCTTCGTTTTTGGCCAAGAACAGATCCGGCCCACTTGTGTTCTTGGAGTTTCTTGGAACTTTTGGTCTCCCTTTGGTTTAGTGGAGCCTTGGTGGTGAGCATACACTTGATTGTGAGTATACTTGTGGTATTTTGTGGTTGATTTTGTAGATCTAGGAATTTATGCTCCAAACCTTTAATTTTAGATGTGTGATGATAGAGAGCCCAAATGGAAAAATGCTATTAGATGAAAAGGCCTTAGAATCATGCTTGTAAGCTAGAAATGCTATGATAATTTTTGGTGAAAAAGTTAGGTTTTAACTTAGGAAAATTTGAGGAATTTTCATGGAAATTGAGGTTTGGTGTAATTTGGATTTGATGATTGTTGTAGGGTGCCTCACACGGACGTGATTGTGAAGGGTTGATTGGAGCATACGTTTGGAACGGATTTGCTCGTATTGAGGTAAACCCTTGGAACTTGGGTTTAATCCCTAGTGTGCTCCACCACACCTAGTGGAAGGTTGTGGTTGGATTATGTGTTTATGGCATTGTGTGATTGTGTGCTTGTATGCATATTGCTTGGATTTTGTGAAAATTGTTTGGTCACTGGCCAGTTGACGTGTGTTGGTTTGGACATCCGCTGGGTTCATCCTGTGTGAGAATGCCAGTTGGATATGCCATGGTGTCGACTCTGGGAGCGACATCAGGATGATCCAAGCGGGGGACATCCGCCGGATAGGGCTCATGAGGAGTTCCGGTTGGGTTTTGCCATGGTGTCTTCTCAACCATGGGAGAGGCGCCAGGATTGTCTCGGGAGTTATATGATGAAGTCCTTGAACATGAATCCATGCGTGGATGTTCTTGGGTTGTCTCCAGTTGGTTGGTGATATTGTATTGCTTGCATATTACATGATGTCATATTTATACATTTTAGTGAGCCATGGAGTGGAGAGAGCCTCTAGCTCCATTGGTTTACTGAGATATATCCGTATATCTCACCCCGTGTTTGGGGGACCACATTTCAGGTCACTATGAGCCGGGAGGAGCTTCGGGCAAGAAGCCCGCTTAGTGGACAGTGGATTTGCATGCGGTGCATTGGGATTGCATGACATTTTGGAGGAGGACTATGGATTGCACATAGCATGTCATTAGTATTTTGAGACTTAGGTCATGAACATATTGCATGATGTCATTGCCATGCTTTTGTAGTGTTCATGATTGTGTACTAAGTCTTGTTTTTTGTTTATTATTCATGACATGGATAATTGTATATTTTGAGTGAGCATGGGACTTGTCCATGGCCACATTCATTGCCTTGGAAGTCTTGATGATTATGTTGTAAAAATGGTCCATATTTATATGTAAATGGCCATTACTTTGAGGACTTTGTAAATGATGTATGTTTAAGGAAAATGCATGATGGAAGGGCCTAGAGCCTACATTAGGACATGTTTATGTGTTGTGTGGAGTACCAAGGGGTTAGGGATGGATTACACAACCCTTTTGGGGCTTAAAATGCTGTATTCTGTCAATTTTGCTGCATAGTAATCGATTACCCAAGCATGGTAATCGATTACCATGCAACAGGGGACGAAATTTAGCTACTGTCTTCACTGCTAATCGATTACTGAGGCTTGGTAATCGATTACCATGTGAGGTAATCGATTACCCAAAGTTGGTAATCGATTACCAGAACAGAGGAGGTCAAAATTTGGCTACTGCCTCATTTTTGACAGGTGGTAATCGATTATCACCCACTGGTAATCGATTACCACAGTGTAATTTTCGAAAATTCAGGTTTTTCTAGACTAAAAGAAAGGGGCTTAACTTGATGGGTAGAACTCCAAAAGGTACGTGGTTCGAAACCACGCGTAGATAACGTAAAGGTCTATAACTTGGTAAAACGTGAGAGTAAGATGGTGAGTTTAAATGAATTGGATAAAAAGAAAGATTAGTGATGTTAGTAAAATGTACGATTCCGCGAATTGCATTTACAATTATAGTGTTGTTTTAGTTGATTACGGAAAAAGTTATTGTTATAAAAAGGAATATGATAAAAGAAAAAGTTGCCCGTAATTTAATTAACCCAATTACTGTGATTGTAACTGCGCTTAATATCATAATCAATGTTAACAATACCGGTGTACAACGGGCTGTTACATTACGGGACCGTTAAGATGTAATTTTGCGGACAAAATTCTAAAAGGTGGGGTGATTATAACACCTCACAATTCAAAATTAAGTAATTAAAGTATTAAGTGATGGATTAGTGAAAATCCCAAAGATTAGGCCAAAATACATAGAAAGGGCAAAATGGTAATTAGCCAACACGCAACCTTAGGAAGGAAAAAATTGAGCAGGAGGTCTCAGATGATAAAAATAAGCCTGGAAATGGATTCAGAACGAAAAATTGAGTGGATAGGCAAGTTTCAGAAAAATCAGTGAATAGTGTTTTTCGCGGGTAAAAATACCGCAGTCAGATTGCACCGTAAAACGTGCCAGTGGAATTTTGAGCTCTAAGTTTCAAATATTGATTTTAAATGGTCCATGGAAATAGGAAATATGATTTCTGATAATATTTGAGGGATTTAAGTCAATTTGTGGAAGTTTGTCAACGGAGCGCGCTGTACCTTAAAGCAGTGTTTTTCCGAACAACCGGAAAGCTCCAAAATTTATCTGAGTGAGTAAAATTAAAGGATTTTGTTAAGATGAAAAATTATAATTTCTCATTAGGTTTTTAAATTGTGAATTTTAGTGATGATCAGAGGGAAATTCAGATGAGTTTTAAATCACGTGGGATCCGGTACCCACTTAAAAGTCACTTAACCACTAAATGTTCCCTGTTTCACCCCATTCCCACCCGTGCTCCTTCTTCCCCAACAGCACCCAACAGCCCTTGTGCCACCATTTTTGTGCCATTTGCTCGTTTCTCACAAACCAACCAATTCTCAACCAAATTCAACAAAGTTTGTGTTGAATCTTGATGGAAAACACCTCCTAAACCCATTGGTAGCCTTGTTTAGCCTTGAAATTGAGTGTGTGAGGAGATCCATGCCCATTTAGGTGCGATTTTCAAGGGATAAAAGGGTGATCATGATGCTTTCAAATGCTCCAATGGTGGAGTATGCTTAGGTGGATCCATATACCATGCAATTGGGTAAGTTATTTCAACATTTCATTGGTTAAACTTTGAGTTGTGATAATTGCCCCTAAAGAGGGATTTTGTGATGTGTGGTGTTAGAGAGCTCAAATGGAAAATGTCTATTAGATGATAATGTCTTAGAATGATGTATTAATGCTAGAAATGCAATGAAAATTTTAAGTGAAAAAAATGGATTTTTAACTTAGAAAAAAAATGGGTTCATGAAATGGAATTTTTGAGTTTTGTGTAATGTGTGGTATAGTGAATTGTAGTGTGATTATATGATGTTAGGAAGTGATTATGTGAGTTGTGGGCCATAGGAATTGAGTGGAAATCCTTGGTTTGGACTAACCAAGATTAGGCCATTTATGTACAATTGAGCAAATTGATGTTTTAGAACACTTTGGTGTTGTGTTGTGTGATGGAAAAGTCATTAGATGGGTTGTGTGGTGATTGGCATGTGGAAGAATCAATGTAAAAATGATAAGTGTTGAAAGTGGCAAAATGTGCCTAAAGTGTAATAATTCGCAAAACGTTGCGAAAAAGTTGTAAAACCGTAAAACGGCGATTGAACTAGCCTTTGGGTAACCTAAGTAAGTGAAATAAAATGAGAAAGAAAATTTAGAAAAATAAAACCTAAAATAACCCTATTATGGCCGAACCTTAGAGGGAGAGAAGAGGAATTTGACGTTTTTGCGTTTTGACGTATTGTGACTGAAACTGACGGCTGTGCATGGTTGTACAGGTTGCCGTACGTGGACATGGACTTGGAACAGTGAAACAGTGGATTGCCCTTGGTCCTGGATCAAGTGGATTGAGGTAAGTGATGTGGTTTACACATGATATGTTGAAATTCATGAATGGATTCAAAGTTCTAAGTGTGTGGAATGGTCCTCTGTGTAGGCGTTCCTGGAGAATCAAGCTGTAAGTGGAGTTCTGCGGAGCTCTGTGAAAGGAAAAAGAAAGGTAACCTCTTGGTACTGGGGCTTGTTCCCCTTTTTGTGTTCCACCTTGCTAGTTGATGGCAACGGTAGGAAGTGTGTATGAGTAGTGTAGAACAGCATGAACATGCATGTGCATTATCACAGTGGGTACTTATGTACCAGATCTCTGGCCAGTAGATATTTTTAGCCTTCGGGCAAGTGTTTCCGGACTGCCACTGGATAGGTCTCCGAGAGGGAGTTCCAGTTGACCCAGGGTCGTGGTGTTTTATCCGGTTAGGAGCACACTAGGTTGTCTCGGGTGTATATGGTTGGAAGGGGTACCTTGGTGGGTTGTTCTATGAACACGCCAGGGGTAGTACCCATAGGCGTATAGCCGAGGACATGGCGTGGTATTGGTAGCTACCATCCCCGCATGTCGTAGTTGTTCTGATATATTTCCCCTTTCTCTAAATCTCTTGTTTTATCCCGTTTTATAACAGTGGTGTTGTTTTTATGCTATTTGTATACATCGAAGTGAACCATTGGGCGGAGTTTTCTCCAGAACCTCTTGGTTACTGAGATATATCCGTATATCTCACCCGTCTCGGGGCATTATTTCAGGATGTACCAGTGGAAATGGAGCAGCGGGCGAGAAGCCCGCATGATGACGAGTGGAGCAGTGGAGTAGAGTTTAGCTATCATGTCATTTTAGTTTATGGATTTAGTTGGCAAGTGAAGTGTAATATGTAAATAATTGTAGTTTAAAGTTAAAGTTGTAAATGCAAAAGTAATCCAGTGTTGTAAATGTACCATGGATGTATGTAATATGATGGAAGGGCTTTAGGTCTATTAGAGGTTTATGATTATCCGTATTATGTTTTATGCATGAAATTGAAAGTAAACTGTTTATGTTTTAAGTGTATATTGGATTGGGTTGTAAGTGCCCCAAGGCGTTGTTGGACCTTGTGTGTGCCACCCATTGGATTTTGCTGGATTTCAGGTGTATTAGTGGTGTTAAACAGGTTATGCAAATTTTGGGATTTTTGGAAATACAAAGGAAACTCTGGCGAATTTTCTGTAGAATTGGCAGTTTTTGGGTGAACTTTGGAGGAGCGTATCTCTCTCCATAGTGGTCCGATTGGGACTTTCCATACGCCATTTTGAAGCTTAAGATGTCCCCTACGTTGTGTCAAAAGCCTAGGTTCATTGGTAGAGTGCGCAGCCCATGGGGACTGTTGTCACGCACTGCCCTGTTCTGGCCAGCACCAGTGGGCAGATTCGGGTCTATGTTGGGGAATTAATTCCCGCTTCGTTACTTGGTCAAATTAAGCGTACGATATATCAAATCGAAGTTTGAGGTGTCTAGTTTATGGTGTAAAAGTTTGAGAGTCATTGGTTGGGCGGTTAGGTACAGTTTAATCAGTGAAGTTTGGAGGTTTTAGGTTGTTTTGGAGTTGGTAGGCAATGTTGTTTGTCCAACTTCAAACGGCGATAACCGGAGCTCACGAGCTCGGAATTGAGTGTGTGATAGCTTGATAGAAAGGTAAGTGAATAAGGAAAAAGAATAACCTGGATTTTAAGTTTGGATTTTTATTTTGTGTTCGTAGAAAAACAGATTGGCAAATCCTGTTAAGTGGTAAAAACGTAAAAAGTGAGAAATTGGCTAAGTGGGTTTATGGGAACCCCTTAGTATCTTGTAGGTGATAAAATAAAGTGTATAAATAGTTAAGAAAGTCTTCCGCTAGTGTTTCAGTTACGGTCACAACTTTTTATTATTACGCTTTTTATACTTTTACTGTTCGCGTAATAATCGTAAAAAGTTTATTCTCATTTTTATAAATGAACTGTTGTGATTGTAACTGCGCTTAATATCATAATTAATGTTAACAATACCGGTACGTAACGGGCTGTTACAGTGATCGGCTGGGTCACTTGGTAGTGGAATATGTAGTGCTATGGTAGGAAATTTGCTCCACGCCCATATCTGCAACAACAATGTACAACCCCCAATATCACTGGCCCTTGAAGATGTTGCCTGACATAGTTCACGGAAAAGTATTGCGAGTACCGCAGATCCCCAACTGTACATACTGGTATCCTCAAAGTCCCCATCTAATAGCTGAATGTATCGACAAGCGACTACTGAACTTGACTTGTCACACAGCAAAAAACCTCCGAATAGACACATAAGATAGGCACGAGTGTACATAATTTGTCCCTCGGGAGTACCTGAATGTGCAGCCCATTGACCCCAATGTTGAGTCAACCAACCCATCTTAAGGTTCCCACCGTCCAAATCGGCTGCAAGTGGAGTTCTTCACATGTACTGCGTGATTACGTCCTCCCAGTTCCCATGGGTATAGCAAGAAACCACCCGACCCTCAGTGCGTAAACCTAAAATGGCCTCAACATCCTGCAAAGTGACAATCATCTCTCCAACAGGCATGTGAAATGTGTGAGTCTCTGGCCGCCACCTCTCCACCAGTGCAGTAATCAGCCTATGGTCATTCCGCCAACAATCATTTAAGTAAAAAAAATATAAAGGTCGTTATTATTGGTAACTTGTAATAAATAAAATAAAATTCATAACTGAAACATACCGGTAATCTTCTCATGCGAGCCGCATGCTAGAAACCTGCACGCATCAAGTGCTGCTGCAGGTCTTGGGGGATGTCATCTGGGTTATGGACATCCCTAATTCCCCTACCCTCTGAGGCTCGTTTAACTCTCAAAGACTTTAAATGTCCCTCATTCCACACCACCTGCGATCTGTGACATTGCTGCATATCTTCATCTAGTACACCACACTCTTTCGGACCGGGGTCAATGCGAGGTCCATGACCAGCCATTTAACTAATAACAATTTGCAAAATTTATCAATAAATAAATGGACTACATAATTAAGCTACTATTACAATTACTATTTAATAAAATATGACCGCAAATATAATTACAACAACATATAGGAAATAACTACAATGTATTTACTACTGTACTATAAAGTATATTGTCGAAGTTATTAATTTTGGCAAATATACAGTAATTAAATGATTGGAACACGGTTTTCATGGTTAGTATCTTTTTGTAACATTGTAATGTTAATAAATAATTTTGTATACCACACCAAAAAAAAATTGTATAAAGGATTTAATTGCATGTATTTAACTAATTCAATAAATTGTAATGGCTATTTTGTTACTTTTTTAGTTGTTATTAATTTAACTTAATATTTTTTTTAAGGTTTTATTCATTAACATGTAAACTGCAATTATATATTTATTCAAACAATTATTACAATTTCCATAAATAAAAATTGTAATAATTATAAATATATTAACCAAAAATTACTATTTCAGATTCATGTATATCATTTTCAATGTTAAAAACTTAGTTTCCTTGTTATCAAAAAAAAAAAACTTAGTTTCCTAACATGGATTATAAAGCATTGTAAAATCAAATATGATTACTATTAATTAAAACACTAATTAAAATTACTACATAATTATTACATTAATTACTGTTTACCAAAAGCCAAATTACATTGATTACTAATATGTTAGGAACAATTTTTTGATGCCTAAGGTTTTCAAAAAAAAATTTCTTCGTTAATGCAGAATATTTTAAAATTTAAAGGGAATTAATAACATGATTATTATTTAATTATGACATTAATGATGACTAAGTTAACATATGTTAACATATAATACAACAATACTACTAATTACATAATTTGCTTAATATTATTAATTAATTTATTAGTTAGGCAAAACAAATGGGCCAATTTATTAGTTAGGCAAAACAAATGGGCCAATTTACTCGTTAGAGATTTAAAAACAAAAAGTGACTCAATTTTTTTAACAGATCCACATTTGTTATAACAATTTCCTCTCCAAATGAATACCATGCAACACTCATTAATTAAAAAACACATGCAAAAAAAATACCACATGCAACAACAAACGGTGGTCCCCAAAAAAAATAAAAAACACCAAACATGTGGTCCCCGCAAAAACAAACAAACTAGATCCACCTATAAATAATGCAAATACATAACACCATAATCTCTAAAAAATAATACTACACATATATAAAAAAACAAGGTAATATAAGCAAGGTTCAGAGAATACTAAACAGAAAGGGAAAAAGATGGGAACGTGCACACTTTGCTCCAGACCAACAGACTCGAGAAGGAAATTTGGCTGAGTGAAAATTTCTACCTTTGCTCCACAACCGACTTGCAAAAATGGAGGAACCGGGTTACAGTGAGAAGAAGAAGACGATTTGAAGAGGATAAGAAAGGGATGGCTGCAAATGAATGAGAGGGGCTAAGCACGTGGAGGACTCCAAATGAATTTGCTAATGGATGTGGCGGATTCCAAATGAATATGGCAAGTGATGTGGCGGGTTCCAAATGAAGCTGCCAATTGAAGTGGCGGGTTCCAAGTGATGTGGCAGGATGCATGTGTGTCTCGCCAACTGATATCGCGCGACTGATCACAAGCTGACAGAATCTGATCTCGTCTTTGTATGTGGCGGGACTGATCACGTCAGTCAACTTTACATGTTTGACTGTTCTACTCTCGTCAATCTTTCCAAATGTGTTTTGTAACACCCCGTTACCGGACCAGTGTGTTAACAATAATTATGATATTAAGCGCAGTTACAATCACAGTAATAGGGTTAATGAAATTACGGGCAACTTTTTTTCTTTTATCATATTCCTTTTCATAACAATAACCTTTTCCGTAATCAATTAAAACAACACTATAATTGTAAATGCAATTCGCGGAATCATACAGTTTACTAACATCACTAATCTTTCTTTTTGTTCAACTCATTTAAACTCATCATCTTACTCTCACATTTTGCCATGTTATAGTCCTTTACATTAGCTACGCGTGGTTTCAAACCACGAACCATTTGGAGTTCTACCCACCAAGTTAAGCCCATTTCTTTTAGTCTAGAAAGACCTGAATTTCCGAAATTTACACTGTGGTAATCGATTACCAGTGGGTGGTAATCGATTACCACCTGTCAAAAATGAGGCAGTAGCTAAAATCTTGCATCCTCTGTTCTCTGGTAATCGATTACCAAGCTTGGGTAATCGATTACCAAGCCTCTGGTAATCGATTACCAGTGGAGACAGTAGCATTTATTTCGTCCCCTGTTGCATGGTAATCGATTACCATGCTTGGGTAATCGATTACTATGCAGTAAAAGTGACAGAATACAACATTTTCAACCCCAAAAGAGTTATGTAATCCATCCCTAACACCTTAGTACTCCACACAACACTTATACATACCCTAATGTAGGCTCTAGGCCATTCCATCATGCATTCTCATTCAATCATGCACCATTTACAAAGTCTTTAAGATCATGGCCATTTTACAACAAATATGGACCATTTTACAACATAAATACCAAGGCTACAAATACAAGAAATGTGGCAATGGACAAGTCCCATGCTCACTCAAAATATACAATAGATACTAAAGGCATACATATACATCAAATTTAAAGGACTTAACATGTAGTCATGAACATACAAAGGCATGGCATTTTCAACATGCACAAGTTCATGATCTAAAACTAAAGCATTAAACATATGCAAGGTGTGTCCCAAATCAGACCCTCAACACACTGTGCCTCCAATATGCACCTCGTGCTCCACTCTTCCAGGCTCAACCTAACCTGAAATGATGCCCCCAAACACGGGGTGAGATATACAAATATATCTCAGTAAACCAAGGGCCCTGGAGGCTTCTCCACCCCATGGCTCACTCAATGTGCAACAATGACATTTATGTAAAATGCATGACATACAATATCACAAACAACTGGAAACAAACCGAGAACATCCACAATTAGATTTACGTTCAAGGACTCCATCATATAACTCCCGAGACAATCCTGGCGCCTCTCCCATGGTTGAGAAGACTCCATGGCAAAACCCAACTGGAACTCCTCATGAGCCTTATCCAGCGGATGTCCCACGTTTGGCTCATCCTGGTGTCGCTCCCAGAGTCGACCCCACGGCATACCCAACTGGCATTCCCACACGGAATTATCCAGCGGATGTCCAAACCCAACACACGTCAACTGGCCAGTGACCAAACAATTTCACACATATCAAGCAATAAAGCATGAAACACATAATCACACAATGTCCAATGACACAAAATCCAACCACAACCTTCCACTAGGTGTGGTGGAGCACACAAGGGACTAAACCCCAGTTCCAAAGGTTACCTCAACACCGAGCCAATGCTCCATACGTAAGCTCCAAGCTTAATCCGCCACCATAGCGTCCAAGAGAGGCAACCTATATGATCAACAACATGATCATCATCAATCACATATAGTCAATTATCTTCACAATAATGCTAACCAACACAACCACTTAAGCCTAAGGCTATTATTCCATACCATTTTACTTCAATCTATTTTATAGATCAATTTACCAAATACATCATGCGTCACACATTCCTTCTTCTCAATACACCATATCACACTATACCATCATCCATTTCAACATCATTTTCAATCATTCAACCTCAACCACATCATTTTTGCATCATTTTCCTCACTTTTCTTCATAACTCGGAATCTTCAAAAGTATGCCCCAAGGCTTTTTCAATTCAATTTAACACTCTCATTCCTCATATAATCATATTAACACATCATGCAACCACTCACACACCATCCTTTCACATTTTAAAAATCCAAAGTCATGACTCCCAAAATTTCTCTAAGTTAAAAATCCACATTTTTCCTCAATAATTTTTATTGCATTTCTAGCCCTAACACATCATTCTAAGACATTATCATCTAATGCACATTTTCCATTTGAGCTCTCTAGCTACACAAATCATACCAACAAAGTCTAGGGCACAAAACATAGATCTCATGAATCCATCATGGAAATGTAAGGAAACTTACTCAA